>PVJD01007126.1:0-88437 GCA_004026545.1 Mormoops blainvillei | reverse complement strand
AGACTCCCTCCCCTCTCCTCCCCCTCCCTTCCTTCCCTCTACCTCCCCCTCCTCCTCCTTCTTCTTCTCTCTCCCACTTTCTCAGAAGAAGCATGAGGAAGACCTTACCAACACTTTATATGATAGCATGGAAATTACCATTTAGTCATTATTTAATTTGTGGGGTTTGGGTCATATGGGATAGCAAGAAACATTGGAGCTTCTCTGGGAGTCCAGAGTGGAAAAGTTCTGGCAACCAGTATGTGGCTCCAAGTTTTCCAACTGAACATACCAGTATAACCTGTGAGGAGTTCAAGAACCATTTCCTTTGACATAAAAAGCAGTTGCAGAGTTGAGCAATATCAATCAAGGGAAAAGCAGATAAACTGTGACTCCAAAAAGTATGCCGTTGGGTAACACCTTTGTCCTTCTTTCTTGAATGTCCCTTCAGTTTTTTAGTGCTTAGTAAAGGACATGTTAGAACTGAATTATGGAGAGGTGGCGTACGGAACCGATGTGCTGATACAGATGAAGCAAATTTAGGGTTAAATGTTCCAAAACATGTTTTAGAAATTATTTTACTGAAAAACAAAAAGAGTGTTCACTAGTGTTATTTTATGTGTGATGGTGTGAAATTAATAGTTCTTTTCTAAGATAATTAAAATTTGAAATAAACCTGAAATGTTACCTCAACCTCTACACGTATATGTGTATAGTCTATTTTGAAGATTTATTATCATATTAAACAGTCTCCTTTGATCTAGAAAAGTAAACAACTAAAGAAACTGAACAACTCAAACTTCTCTTTACTAAAATGTATATAATCCTAACAATTTAAGGAGGTAAATAGTACACTTTATTATTAAAACATTAAAAACCTTTAAATGTTGAGTCTCAAACAACACATTGTTATAATAATTTATGAACAATAAACCACATCTTGTCTTTATCACACAAGTTTTAAAAGTAAAAATTGAAAATTGCTTAACATATTTTGAAGACTTCTCACTTAACATCCACAATAATAGAAGAAGAAAAATGACTTCTCCATTTGTCTGTGGATTTGACTGTTTCAGATGAAGTTTAACATGTGTTTTAGAGGAGGATTTCATAAATGGTATTTCTCTAATATTTATTATTTCTCTTAAATAAGTTATGTCATATTTGGTACAAAATAGGACATCTGGAATTAATAAAAACACAAAATTATTGTGGTATTGCTAACAAAGACAGTTCTAAGTCCTAGGTAAACTATTTTGTGGCTTAAATTCCAATAGAAAAATAGTAAAAATATTGACTAGAATCCCTGAAATACAAGAAGACATTTCTTTGAAACAAATGAAAAAATTCTGCAAGACGAGATAAGAGAGAAAATAATGAAGAAGCAAGGTTTAAATATCTATTTGGAGAATAACTCAAAATTCCAACTATTGTGATTCACTCAGAAGAATTAAAGAAAAACCCACATCCTTAAAAAAAAGTTCTATAAACCATAAAGGAAATTTCACACTTATTACTTTCAAGTTACCATACATTGAACTGAAAGATTGCTAGAAATATTTTAAAGTGCTACTGGGGTGAGGAGACATTGGTAGTTATTGGTCCTAATTAAGTCCCATATCCCTACATTGAAAGTTGTTTGTTTTTTTAATGAAAATAAAAGGAAAGTGAGGGGGTTAAAAGGTAAATGGGGTAAGGAAAGAAAGTAGAAGAGTGAGAAACAGAGAATGTGGTCCTGACCTCCTGGAATGCCAGCTTTTTCTAGTAGTCCACTAGATAATATAGAGAAACCTTCAGCAAATTTGATTAATAAAACTAAAGACAGGAAACAAATAAACAATTGTTGGTTTCCAAACTGGCCCCTGCTTATGAAGGGCAAGGAGAGACCCAAGGAAAAGGCAGACCACTCCAGATTTGTAGGTGGCAGCCTTAATAAACAAGGAAACTTACTTACACTGTGTACAAGGTTGTCTTAGGTGACTGCAAGATAAATAGATCTTCACATCCACCCCCCAGAATCTTAAAGTTTATATAGAGGTCTTCACTAGGTTCAGTCATATATGCTGTCCAGATTGTCTCAAGAGCACACTGAGCTCTCAAGGTTTAGTCCTTGAAATGGTTCCCATCGTAGGAATGGTGGACAGAACATGCTTTCCAAGAATGTGGGAGGGGGTGAGGAGCTTCAATTGCCTGAGTCTAGCTCGTGGGTAAACCAGTGGTCACCACCTCTCAATGACTTTCCCCAACAAAACTTTGGGAGTTATATGGAAGGCCTAACTACATTCAAAGATTTTTTTTTTTTAAGTACCATGTCTAGGTTTTTAACAGTAAATTTGAAATGATAACAAAAATCACTTTTTTTAGAAAAATACAAAATTTGTCTCATGAGGAATAAGCATTGTTCTCACTATGGAAAATAAAGAGCACAGATAAACTCTCTTAAAATCATCCATAATAATGCAAGGTATTACTGGCATGTTCTACCAAACCTTAAGAAACAGATACATCCTGTGTTATGTAAGCTGTTCAAGAGTAGAGAAATATATGTGCTGTATATTGAGTTTCAGAAATGTTGTTAAGACTCAAAGCTAAGAAAAAGAGGTACTAGACTGTATTTTAAATTTGGAAATTTTCAAGGAGATAGTACATGCAACTTTGACACTTGTCCATGAAATAAAATAAAAAACGAAAACTACACAGGTATAAATACTAGAAGAAGTTATATTTTCCTATATGCTATGTTTTTTAACAAATCTAAGAGAATAGTGTGTTTAAATTGAATTAATACATAGTTAAGTAACTAGCTTCAGGATAAACACAAAATTGGTGAGCTTCTTATATAGTAGTAATAAAAATCATTTAGCAAATATATTATTTAAAGAGAATTCATTTAAAATAACAATAAAATATATATTTTTTTAAATTATAGTAATACACTTAAAAAGAAAGATTTGATGAGAATATAAAACTCAACTGAATGGTATTAGAAAGATACAAAATAATTGAAGATATAGAACATGACCTAGATAAATACTCAATATTTTAAAGACATAAATTCTCCACACAAACTCAATAAGGATCTAAACATTTTTTAAAACAAAATTTGACAAGTTAAAAACTATGAAAATTAATAATCAGAAATCTCATTTAAAACAATCAGGAGGCTAGAAGAGAGAATCCTCACACATGTGTCACTCAAGGAATACTACAGACCTCAACAGAAAAAAAAAAAATTACCTTGACTCTCCAATGGGAAGTGATGTTAACTTAGTTCCTCAGCAGGAGAAAGAAAAGATTCCTCTTCACCCAATAACAACTTAGTCAGTGGGAAGCTGCCATAACTCAGCCATTGAGAAGTCACTATACTTTGAACTTTTCATTTCTTCCTCTTTGTTAACAACAGCCCCTGCCAAATCCATAAAAAAAATTCTTCACCTTTAATTCTCTGGATTTGAACATGGTTTGCATTAGACGGCATGTCCCAAACGGTAATTCTTTTTTCTGAGCAAATCCATTTTGCTGGAGAAATATTTGGCTAATTTTTTTAAAGGTCAACATTATCAACTTTAATCCAAGAAACAAAAATGATGAAGCTGAACCAAAAATGTTTTCAAGAGAAAAATGAGAAATGATTTGCTGTACTAAAATTTAAAACAAGTTATAAAATAATAAACTTTTAAAAAAATTTCATTTTGGTGAATATAAGACAAACGTATCAATAGAGAAGAATAAAAGATGGAGAAATATACTTGTACAGTCATTTGAATTTAATAAATAATAAAAACATTCCACATCATTAAGAATGATAAACTATATAATCAAATATGTTCAGCCCTGGCTGGTGTGGCTCAGTGGATTGAACACCAGCCTGCAAACAAAAAGGTCGCTGGTTTGATTCCTAGTCAGGGCACATGCCTGGATAGTGGGCCAGGTCCCCAGTAGGGGGCGCACAAGAAGCAGCCATACAATGATGTTTCCCTCCCTCCCTTTCTCCCTTCTCCTCTCTTAAAATAAATAAATAAAATCTTTTTAAAAAAACAAATACGTTCAATAACCTGGCTATTATCTATTTGTGGAAAATAAAGTAAATCATCACACAATTCACAAAATTAACTCTCTATGTATTAAATTTCTAAATAGGAAATTTTGAGATATGGAACAATTCCCAAAATTGTAGAAAAGTAAGTTATAAGAAAATATAAACAACATTTGTGGAAATGGAAACAAATAGTTTGCTACATGAATTTATATGTCTCTAAATGATATAGAAAATCATACTCATGATGTAGCTATCTTTAGGAAAGAGTCTGGGATTTTTAACTAAGTAGGAGACTTGGTTTATCTTCATGATTTAATATTTTTAAATAAAAAATTCAATGAATTTTTTTTGTTATTAAAATTTTAATTACACCTTTCAATGACCAGGAACCAGGAGAAAATGATACAAAATTAATTCCAGCAGGCTTTTAATCAGCTTAAATATGGCAGAAATTGTATCTTGTTGCTTAAAGAAAAATAGTTCATTTTTATATAGCCAGAACACAAATCATGTTAACTCAAGTCTATATTTTCATTCGTGGAGACCATTTATATGTGTTTAAAGCTATTACTTATATCTCCATCTAGAGTATACATAGCACATGTGAGACTCTTTTTAATGTTATAGCAGAGCTTTCTACCATTAAAGTTAATGAAAATACACTTGAACTTAAATGACTTTTAACCTTACACTGAAAGACCCAAGATAAAAACATACAGTTAAAAATGTTACTTTTGGGGCAAATTGACCATTGTAATTTTGTTCAACAGACCGAGACACAAGTATACGAGCTACTTAAAGCAAGCAACTCCCTTGAAGGGTAATTTTATGAATAGAGTTTGTGTTCTCTGAGGAAGTGAAATAGTGACAGTGCCAGCATCCCTTGAGGAAATTACTTATTTAATTGTGCAGTATTTTTCCAAGGTGTTGTCAAAGATTTCTGTAACAATTCAATTCAAACAATATTTATTTAGGGCATATCTATCAAGATACGTAAGCAGAATTCTTAAAATCTAAACTTTATAATCTGATTGGTAAAATGAAGCCTACAAGCACAAAACAGTTAAGGAACACTAGAAGATAATATGTTCTCAAGTGATAATAGATTTTATGAAATATATAAAGCTATAATAGGTCTAGACCGGAAAGGGTCATTGTTATCTGGAAATACTAATTCATTGAATAAATTGAAATTAGACTAAAATTCTTATAGTCAAATCACCTACATAAACTTTTATCTCTACACTATCCCTGCCAAAGGATATCTGTCAGTGTGTATCAGGGAACTCACATACTATTATGAGCCAGTTCAGAAGATTCTTGTCTGAGTTGAAGTCTACCTCTTTATGGTTATCAGCCATATATCTAAGGCTACCCCCTGAGGCATACAGAAAAAAAGTATATAATCTTCCTTTTTATAGGATAGTCTTCAGATGCTTGAACACTTTTCCACTCCTGAAGTCTTCTAATCTCAAGGATGATGATTTGCTCTGTAATCTTCCTCATGTGATCTCGATTTGAATCCCTTCTCCATCCTGGTCACTCTTCTTTCCCAGTATTTTGACCTTCTATATCTGACCATGTTAGTTAGGACTCCTTTTGGTATGATCAACCAAAACAACCCTGAGTTGTATAACCTCAAATGTAAGGGGACGGGCATAATTAGGAGAATGCAAAGAAATCCTTTTCACACCAATGTGGAGAACTCATCTAACCCACAAAAGAGTAGATGGAGGGACCAGAAAGCTACCACAAGCCAAAGTTTCCCATTTCTCAGGCCTCTTTCCCTTTGTATATCAACTCTGTCTTCTTTCTTGTTTTCAATCTCCTCCTTCTTTTATCTTTGCTTATCGATTTGTTCTGCTGCCTAAACACTGGAGTAGAGAGTCTCACAGCTCTGTTTAGATATTATAGGTCAAGCTCAACATGAGTAACTTCTCATGTAAGCTTTCCATGAAAAGGATTCTTACATGACCCAGTTTGGATGTGAGGGACAACCTCTTGTCTGCCCCATGCACTCTGTCTCTATGGATGGGGTTGCTTTTTCAAAATGACTGTTAGAGGCTCAACCAGGGACTGAGGTACAGATAAAATAAGCAAGACAAGCTGGGCATATGGCTTAAAATGTGGAACTCAGAGCTAAAATATAAAACTCCACGGCTGATATAGGTAACATCTCAGTAGCATAACATGATGTCAGAGATGAAATTACTATAGTTCATTTTACAGATCAGAAACTGAGATATAGAGGAAGTGAATGTTTTAAAGTTTCATGGTTTTATGGAAAAATAACTATAGTGATGTCACCGCCAAAGTGGAGGTTTGGAAACCTGCTGCCACCTACAGGCAAATTCTAAAGGCAAAGGTGGATGAGAAGGAAAAGAGGTTTTTATTCAAATGCTGCACAATCTGGGAGAATGATAGACTCTTGTCTAAAAGCCCATCTACTCCAGGAAACCCAGAGGAAAGCCCAGCTGTTCTCAGTCAGACCAAAACCAAAGCCTGCATCCAGAGTTTCTTCTCCCATTTAAAGTACCATCCTTTAAAAACCACAGGTGGCTGTTGAGTGGTCACTCAGGCAGCTCTGCTTTCCTCCCAGCCACTGGAAGTTCTCAAGCTCCCTCTTGGAACCTGAAGGTAGGGTTGGTGCCACCATCAGCCTTGCAGCTTCCAGGGTCAGAAGGTCCTGAGAATGTCCTAGCCAGTATGTTTGTGAGTTGGGTGACCTCACAAAGGTAGTAAAATAGTGTCCCTTACTTCCTTTGAGATTATGTTAGTTTTGGATGTGGGAGAAGCCAGGTGCTTTCTCAGAAATACCCAGTTAAATTCCCAAACTTCTGTGCACTCCAGGAGGGTCCACGTCTACCAATCCCTTCTATTCCCCCGGGTACACTGACAGGTTTCTTTGATCCCACACCTTCCCCTGCCACTATTCTGAACTCTATGATGCATGTGCCAGGCTTTCCCTGGTCCTAGCCCCACTCAGGTTTTAGAGGGGATAGGAGGGCTTCCCCATCTATCCAATTATCTTGTTAGCTTCACACATGCTCAGTGTAATACCTTCTCCTGCCACCATCTTGCCTGGCATCTTGCCTGGCATACGCCGCCGGGAACAAGACACTCAGCATTGGGGCTGGAGCATTCACAAAGGCAGCTTAGTTATCCAGGCACTGGGACCCTGCGCACTGCCTTGCCTCCCTGCCTTGGGTGGCTCATGCCCCCCCCGATGGCCTCTCCTTGACCTCACCTTTTGCATGCTCCCAGTGGTCTGGCCAGGCTATCGGTATCAGTAACACAGTTCTTTTGAATCCCACTTTATTACCCCCTGGAAGTTTTTCATGGAGAGATTTTTCTAACAAAATACTTCTCCCACCAAAATCTGAAAAAATAATTAACATCAGACCTAATGATGTAAGCCAGAGAAAATAGTCAGACTTTCATATGAAAATTATTTCATGGTGACATACTACTACCAGGCTTCCTATTTGTATTCAAAATGTCAGGTACATGAAAACTTGCCTAACATAACCATGGAACAAAATCTAAACTATTAATACTTTACATTAGATATTTGATCTTTCTCTGCTATAAGCATCTAAAATGAATTGTCTAAGAGAAAGTGTTTAATAATTTTCAAAAAATAGAAGGTTAAAATGATTTTAACCAGCTATCTCTATGCCACTTTTGAATTTGTTTTTAATTTCTTCTTGCGTTGTCTATATCTTCTTATTTTCTGTATTTTTGATGCTCTGGACTTCGGGACCTTGATCCTGGAGGGACTACTCTTTCCAGAGTTAGTTAATTCCTAGAGGTACCAAACTACTCCCCTGCTAGTATGCCTTTGACATAGAAACCAACCAATCTAAATCCCTCATCCTCAACTGTCTCCTTTATCAGCCTCTCACACAGCAAGCCAATATTCCCCCTACTGTAAATCACCCCAGAACAGGTATCAGACAATTAGAACCTACCCCTACAGAGTCAACTGAAATTATTCAAAGTATCCAATCCTAAACTGGTTCAGCATACCTGCCCTACTTCACCCATCCCTTCCTGCAAAACTCCAGTAGAAGCTCTGGACAGTAATCTCTCTCTCCCTCTTCCACCTCCTGATCACCCCTGGTCTTTCCCCATATGAACCTGCATGGCCCAGCCTTTCTGTTTCCACAGATCTGTGATCAGAAACCCCTTCCATCATAATAGTCATTTCCATGTCTGCTATTTGTGCATACTCTCTGCCTACATTTTTAACTCCACAAAGTCTATTTGGCCAAGTTACCTTTGATCAGAGTCCCTGCTCACCGTGTGAGGACCCATTCCATGCCAGGCAATGAGATCGGACAGTAAGAATCCAGAGATTCTTTATACATTTATACAATATTTTTTTTCAGTACAATTTCCATTTCATTTTTTCTAAAGAATTTTTCTTTGGTCCTTGAGGACTTAGCTCCACACTCAGGCTTTGGCAGAAATCATTGGGTATCATCTGCAGGACCAAATTAGTATGCGTATGTGCCTGGCAGGAAGGGGGGTCATCCTTCCAGGCCTCACAGGAATGAGCCCTGACTACCTTGCTGTGAATGTCACAATTAACACAGTAATGTCGCTTCACAGGCAGCTTGGGAAACACATAGGCATCGAAGACACTTCCTTTGGAAATGCCCCTAATGCCTGTGACCTCTTACATGTCCCTAACCATGAACTTCTTAATGGCCTTGTCCTTGGGCACACAGTGGGCACAACTGGCACAGGAAATAGGCTGCCCATAGCCGTGGCCCTTAGGGTTACCACCATTGTTCCTCCTTTTTGAGTCATCTTGGAAGCGAGCACCCAATGAAAGGTATTGATTTTTATTTTTGGCAATATTTCCCTTAGTCCTTTTATCCTTACATTGGTTAGGGAAAAAAAAAACCAAACATAATTTAATCACTCTCCTTTCAGTTTTTTTCCAAGTTTTTGGCTTAAAAGGCCCTCTGTTAATAGTATTATTTACTCTTCATAGTAAAATAAATTCCTAATTTTTAAGAAAACTTGTGGCCCAATAATATTAATGTAAGTGATTTGCTTAGTGTACACATTGGCTAAAGTAATCTGGAAACAATCTAAATGCCTATTTTTAAGTCAGTATTTAAATAAATTAGGTTGTCCAAGTAACATGCTAATGTCTTGGGGAGAGGTGGCATAAGGATGAATAAAACAATTTCTATTCTCAGACAATCTGGTAAAAGCAATAAAATACACAGACATTACTACAATTTAAGGCAGGATACAAGGGCAATGAGCTAGATTATAGAGTTCTTGTGGGGGAATAAAGGTATAAAAGGAAGAATATCTTAAAAGTGATAAGGAAGAAAACCTGATTCCATATCTTAAAAACCCAGGACAGGGCACTGAAGAGCCATTAAAACCAACAAGTGAGTTTGGAAAGGTGATTGGATAGAAAAGCATGCAACACTCAGGGGTTTTGCTACATCAGCAATAGCCAATTACAGAATTTCAGGGGAGGAAATACCTCATTCATGTCCACAACCAAAACTATAAGTCTAGGAATAAATCTAACAAGAAATAGGCAAGGCCTGTTTGAATAAAACCATAAAACTTTACCAAGGGCCATAAAAAGGAATTGAATAAATGGAGAGATGCCCCATGTTGTTACATAGAAAGATACACTATTGCAAAGTGACAGTTCTCCTCAAATTGATTTGTTATTCAATATAGTCCAATAAAAAGTCCCATCAATTTCTTTTTGGAATTTGATGAATAGATTCCAAGTTTATCCTGGAAAACACAATATGCAAGAATAACCAAGGAAAATGCCAAGAAAAAGAAAGGGAAAAAAAGGGAGAGGAAACATTTTCTGCTGTATATTATAGCATACACTAAAGCTAAAATATCAGTAATTAAAACAGCATGATATTCATGAAGGATCATACAAATAGATTAAATTGGAAAAATAAAATATTCCAGAAACAGACCCCATATATATGGGAATTTAATATGTGATAAAGGAGGCATTTCATTAGCTGGAAGAATAAACTGCTCCAAGGCAGATGTTGTCCTCGAACCCACTCTTTTTCCCGCAGAAAGACACCATGCAGTGTGGGGAGACTCCTGGTGTGGGAGTCAGAGAATCCTGGATTTGACTCCCAGCTGTACCAGTTAAAGCTGTATCACATTAAACACATTTCCTTAATTCTCTGAGCTTTTCTTGAAAAATGGAGAAATCAACCCGTGCCATCTACCTCACATGATTGTGACGACAAATAAAATAATCCGTATATATAAACAGAGCTTGTGTTATACAGGTATACCTTGAAGATACTGTAGTTTCAGTTCTAGACCATGGTAATAAAGTATCATAAAAATAAATAAATAAATAAATAAATAAACAAATAAAAACTTAGGTTGTGACAAAAAGGTATTATCCAACTGAACAAAACATGATATGTATCATTATTCACTATTATAGAAATATCTCTATACTCTCAGATGTCTGAGCAGCATTTATCACCTCAAACACATACATATTACAAGTAAAACTGAACTATCATTTCTATAATATATAATTATGTTTTATACATATGCTGTAACATGCATAAACTTTTCAAAAAGACTTTAGAAAGAAAATGATAGAAGTCGTCATCGAAAGAAACTTGAGAGGGATAGGAATGGGAAAAAGAGGGATGTGGTTTTGTTTATTTAACATTTAAAAAAAATTTTTGTGAAACTGAAGTTCTAAAATCTTGTGATATTTTCATTTTTAATTAGATTTTTTAAAGTCTTTCTATTATGCAAACATTTTAGATTCTGTTTTTATCCAGGTTATTCATAAAACTTCATTTCTTTTTATAATCTAAAGTTTTGCATTCATGTTTGCCATAAAGAAAATAAAAAATAACATCATGACTTACTAAAATTTGCAAAAACATAATTTTAAAATATTTAATAACATTATATAATTTAATAACAGTGATAACATAATTTTATAGTAATAATATAGTAATTTAATAATATTATAGTTACTATAATAATATAGTAACAAATTTGAATAATGTAGTGCAAAGAAAAACTGTCAACCATAAATCCCATAATCTGGCCAAACTTTCAAAAGTGAGGGAGAAATTAAATCATTACCAGTAAACCGAATTTAAGGAAGTAACGGAATTTGTTACCATTAGAACTTCCATGTAAGTAATTCTCAAGAAAGTCCTACAGGTTAAAATAGAAGATTATCTGACAATAGCTCAAAACCATATGAAAAAGTAAATATCTCAAGAAAAGTAAATACATAGGCAGTTATAAAAGCTAGTATTGTTACAACAATAGTTTGTGACTCTACTTTTGTGTTCTACATAATTTAAGATACTAATACATTTAAAAGAGTAGTATATATGTTGTGATACACGACATATAAAGAGATAATTTTGTGATATTGACAACTGAAAAGGAGGGGGTGAAGTTGTAAAGGAGCGGTTTTTGTATGTAATTGAAGTTAAGCTGATAGAAAGAGTTGAATTTTATGCTGCTAAATGTAATCCCTATGGTAACCACAAAGACAACATTTATGAAATATAAACAAAGGAAATGAAAAAGAAATTTAAATGTTTCACTAAAAGAAATTACCTAAACACAAAAGAAGGCAGCAATGCTGACAATGAGGGACAAAAAAGCTATAAGGCATATGTAAAGCAAATAGTGAAGTGACAGAAGTAAGTCCCTCCTTATCAGTAATTACTTTAAATGTAAATGGATTAAACTCTTCAATGAAAACATAAGATTGGTGGAATGGAGAAAAAGAAATAACCTAACTATATACTGTCTACAAGAGACTCTATTTATTTATTTTTGTCAGCTTCATCCACTGTACTGTTGATGCTCTGTAAATTGTTCCTCATTTCAATTAGTGTATCCTCTATTTCTGACTGAATTCTTTTTTATGCTTGAGGTCCTCACTAAGTTCCCTGAGCATCCTTATAACCAGTCCTTTGAATTCTGCATCTAGTAGATTGCTTGTCTCCATTTTGTTTAGCTTGTTTTCTATTCTGTTCTTTCTGTTTGTTCTGTTCTTTCATTTGGGCCATGTTTCTTTGTCTCCTTATTTTGGCAGCCTCCTGTGTTTGTTTCTATCTATTAGATAGAGTTGTTTTGTCTCCCAAACTTAACAGAGTGGTCTAATGCAGTAGGTGTCCCCTAGGGTCCATGGTACAATATCTGCTATTACCCAAGGTGGGTACTCAAGGTATGCCCTCCTATTGTAGTTAAGCCTTGACTGCTATGGGCATATCCAATGTCAGCCACTGTCTGTGTTCTGGGGTCACACAGCATAAACTACAGAGCAATCTGCATATGGCAGCTACTTTTGGTGGGCTTGGTGGTACCCAGGCTAGGTCAAGCTGTGAAACAAGACCAGCTGCTGCTAGTGTTGGGCCTGGGGCAACTTAGCAAAAGGTAAAGGGCTCCCTGAAGCCAGATGCCATTTTTTAAGAGAATTTAGGAACATCCAAAGCATGAGCCAAGACAAGCCATTCATATGGAAGAGCCACTGGAAACAGCTTGGATAGGGCCAAAGTTGGGAGGGACAGGGCTTCAGTGAATCACCAGAGTGTGGCAAACAGTGTGAGCCAGGTGGATAGAGTCTCAGATATGGTGCCCGCCTGCCAGCTTTGTGGCTCTGTGAGGGGAGGGCTCAGAAAAGTAGCAATGGCCTCTTCTTGCATTTCTGTCTGGGAGAAGGCTGCCCTTGGGCTCCCACCCGGATGTGAGACAATTCCAAAGGCCCAGATAGAGTATCCTGTAAAAGCAAAAGGATAAAAAAAGATATTCCATACAAATAGCAACCAAAAGAAAACACAGATGTCTATACAAATATTAGACAAAGTATACTTTAAGTCACAATAGTTTACAAAAGACAAAGGACATTATATATCAATAAAAGGTTCAATACAGAAAGAAGATATGACAATTATAAACATTTTCACAATAATAATAGACCATCAAAATATATGAAGCAAAAACTGACAGAATTGAAGGGAAAAATAGACAGCTCTACAGTAATACTTGGAAATTTCAATAACCTGCTCTCAGTAACTGATAGAACAGCCAAACAGAAGATAAATGAGGAAATAAAGGAGTTTAAAAAAACATAATAGAGCAACTACATCCAAGAGACATACACAGAACACTCTACCCAATAATAGCATACACATTCTTCTCAAATGCATATAGGATGTTACCAGAATAGACCATATGTTAAGTCACAAATTATGTCTCATTATATTTAAAAACATAGATGTTATACAAAGTATGTTCCCTGAGCACAATGGGTTTTCCAGGAAAACTGGAAAATTCACAAATGTGTGGAAATTAGGCAACATGCACTTTTTTTCTTTTTTTAAAACCCTTACCTAAGTCTATGTTCATTGATTTTAGAGACAGAAGAAGGGAAGAGAGAGAGATAGAGAGAGAGAGGGAGAAAGAGAGAGGGAGACATCACTCGGTTGCACTCTGACTGAGGATCAAACCCTCAACTTAGGTATGTGCCCTGACCAGGGATCAAACCTGCAACATTTTGGTGCATGCAACGACACTCCAACCAATTGAGCTATCTGGCCAGCACTAATCAACACACTCTTAAACAACCAATGAATCAAAGGAAAATTTGCAAAGAAAATTAGGAAACAAAAACGTAGCATACCAAAACATAGAATACAATGAAAGAAGCGCTAAGGGAAGAATTTATAGCTCTGTATTTTTTACATTACAAAACAAGAGAGATTTCAAATCAATAGCCTAATATTACAACTTAAGGAACAAGAAAAAGAACAAACTAAACCCAAAACTAGCGGAAGGAAGGGAATAATTTAGAGCACAGATAACTGAAATAGAAAATAGAAAACTAATAGAGAAAAATCAATAAAACCAAAATTTGGTGTTTAGAAAGATCAGCACAACTGGTAAAGCTAGCTATATTAACTAAGAAAAGTAAAGACTCAAATTACCAAAACAGAAATAAAAGTGGGGTCATAACCACTGATTCTATAGAAGAAAAAAGGAGTATAAGAGGGTACTATGAAGAACTGTAGGTCAAAAAATTGGATAAGCTAGATGAAATGGACAAATTTCAAGAAACACAAAACCTAGCAAGACAAAGTAATGAAGAAACAGAAAATATGAACAAACAAATGACAAGTAAAATATTTAGGAATTAACTAAGATGATGAAAGACATACACAATAAAAGCTACAAACTATTGCTGTCTATTGCTGGAGGAGTAAAGTGCCCCAGGTCCTTTCAGGATTCTTGGTGTTTGGGGAGTAATACAAATCAAGTGAGACAAGAAGGAGTAAAATTCCCTGGATCCCTGTAGGATTAATTTATTCAAAAAGAAAATAACAGAAAAATACTCAACATGAAAAGTCTTCTGAAGAAAATGCAGGTAACCACAGGACATCCCAAGGCCAAGGAAGGTCACCCTTCAGAATGTACCACAGGAGGCAGAAGCAAATCCTCAATCTTCGGAAGAAGTTCTAAACCAGGAAGCAGAAGGGAACCTTAGAAACGGGCTGATTCAACCTGTCCAGGAATTTCAAGAGGCTGGTCCCATTACGCATTTGGACCCTGAGGAAATGCTATGAGGAATACATGAGTTGGAAAGGCTTAGGGAAGAAATAAGAAGAACAAGAAACAAGTTTGTGATGATGCGCTGGAAGCAGAGACATTCACGCAGGCATCCTTATCTTGTGTGAATTCTATTTTTTTATCTGATAGTAAAGCATGGCTCTTGCTTGCTTTCTGTTAGCATTTCCTGACGAATCTTTTACCTTCATTTTACTTTTAATCTTCTGGTGGAATTTTATTTTAGGTAGTTTCCTTGTTACCAGAACCTTACTGGATTTTTTTTTTTTAAAGATTTAATTTATTTATTTTTAGAGAGAAGGGAAGGGAAGGAAAAAGAGGAGAGAAACATCAATGTGCAATTGTTTCTCACATGCCCCCTATCAGGGACCTGGCCCACAATCCAGGCCTGCGCCCTGACTGGGAATCGAACCAATGACCCTTTGCTTCACAGTTTGGCACTCAATCCACTGAGCCACACCAGCCAGGGCTGGATTTTGTATTTTGACCCATTCTCCAGGTCTAGTTTTTAGTTGGGAAGTTTCACACAAATGTATGAAAATATGTTCATCCCATATTGTAAAGTAAAATATAAAAAGCTGCAAAGCAGCACATTTAGTATCTGCACACACTAGGGAGGATAAAAATCCCAAATTGTGTGTGTGTGTGTGTGTATACATAAATACATACATCAAAAACTTAACTGTGCTTATTTCTGTATGGTGTGAATTTTCTTTCTGCCTATATGTAATTTTTAATGAACATGTGTCACAGACAGAATTAATTTTTTAAAAAAATAAGAGAATCAAGTAATTTGCAACCAGCTTATAAGGGCAATTGGGGCACCTAAACGCTTGATGAAATAACTATAAAACGTAAACCTTAAATCACCTCTGGGTCTCCTAGCCAAAGGGATAAAATTGGCAATTATTACAGAAAAAATACAAAATATTGTTTAAAGACAACAAATAAATGGAATCACATCCCATGTTCATAAATTAGAAGACTTAAAATTAAGATGCCAGTACTACACAAAATAATTCAGTGCTATCACTATCAAAATCTCAATGGCAATTTTTATAGTAATTGAATCCATCCTAAAAGGCATATGGAACCTCAGGGGACCCCAAATAGCCCAAACAATATTTACATAGAACCTAATCAACAAAATAAACAAGTGAGCAAAATAGAGCCAGAGACATGGAAATAAAGAACAAGCTGAGAGTGGCCAGGTGGGAAGGGTGAGGGGAATAACTGGGAGAAGAAGGAGAAGGGCCAAGTCAAGAAACTTGTATAAAGGACCCATGGACACAGTGGGGTGGAGGGAGGATTGAATATGAAAGGTGGGGGTGCTTAGGGCAGGGAGAGTAATGAGGGGAAAATGGGGAAAAATTGTATTTGAATGACAATTTAAAAAAAGAAAAACAAAAACCTAGAGGACTCACTCTTCCTGATTTTAAAGAAGAGTAAAATTCACTTACTATTCAACTACAGTAATCAAGACAGTGCAGTACTGGAATAGAATAAAGAGTAAAAAGAAAAAACCCTTCACATTTATGGTCAAATGATTTTGACAAGTATGTTGGACCCTTCAATATGGAAAAGAGTCTTTTTAACAAATAGTGGTGGTAAAACTGGATATTCATATACTAAAGAATTAAGTCGGACACTTACCTAACACTATATATAAAAACTAACTCAAACTGTATAAAAGACATAAATATAAGACTCAAAACCCTAAAATTCTGACAGGAAATACATGTCAAAAGTTTTATGAAATTGGATTTGGCAATGATTTCTCAGATATGACACCAAAGACAAAGGCAACCAAACAAAAAAAGACAAATTAGATTTCATAAAAAATTAAACACTTTGTGCACCAAAAAGTTTTATCAAGAGATTAAAAAAGCAATCCATAGAATGGAGTAAAATATTTTCAAATCATTTATCTGATAGAGATAAGTACCCAGACTACACATAGTACTCCTAAAATAAAAAATAAAAATAAATAAAACAAGAAACAACTCAATTCAAACTCGATTCAAAAATGAGCAAAAGACTTGAATAGATGTTCCTCCAAAGAAGATACGCAAATGACCAATAAGCACATAAAAAGATACTAAAGATGATTAATCACAATGGAAATGCAAATCAAAGCTACGAGATATTTCTTCATACCCGTTAGAATAGCTACTATAAAAAAATCAGAAGTATTGGTAAGAATGTAGAGTAATTGGAATTCTTATACTCTGTTGATGGGGATGACTCAGTTGTTGTGGAAAACAATGGTGATTCCTCAAAAAAATTAAAAATAGAATTAATACAATTTAGCAACCCCACATATGTATATACACCCAGGAGAATGTAAAGCAGGGTCTTGAAGAGATATTTGTACACTTATGCTCATAGCAGCAGTATTCATTATAACTAAAATGCGGAAGCAACCCAAATGTCCATTGACAGAAGAATGGATAAACAAAATGTGGTATATACATACAATGGAATATTATTCCAATTTAAAAAGCAAGGAAATTTTGACATGCTACAGTATGAATCAGCCTTTATGAACATATGCTAATTGAAATAAAACAATCACAAAAAGACAAATACTCTGTGGTTCCACTTATGAGTTAATTGAAATAGTCAAAATCATAGAGACAGAAAGTAGAAAGGTGGTTGCCAGAGACTGAGGAAGGGTGAATAGTGGGCTATTGTTTAATGTGTGTAGAGGTTCAGTTTTACAAGAGTAAAAGTTCTGGAGATGGGTGATACTTATAGTTGTACAATATTATGAATATATTTAATGCCACTTAAAATGGTTAAGATGGTAAATTGTATGTTATGTGTTTTTTCCTATAATTTTTGTTTAAACTGAAACAAAGAGAAAAATACAAAATGAAATTTTGATAGGGTTTGGGTTGTACTAGTGTATGTATTTGTCAAAACTCAGCAATTGTATGTCTAATATTTGTATGTCATTGTTATATAAATTTTACCCCAAAAGAAGAAACTATATTAATTACTCAACTCTAGTTTAAGATGTATTTGCTGAGTTAGACAGAAACATACTAATATTTTAGAGTAGCTAGCAGAGAGCATTTTGAAAGTCCTCATCACAAGAAAAAATTTTGTGATTATGTATGGTGACATGTTGCCTGGATTTATTGTAGTGGGTAATCATTTCATGATATATACAAATCTCAAATCATTAAATTGTACACCTGAAACTAACTAAATAAATAAATAGAATCCTTTTAAAAAAGCAAATGGAGGCATTCAAACATATTAGCAGTTTGGGTTATTTAGTTTAGAAGTAAATAGCTCTTCATATTTTAACGGTTACTGAAGTTGGGTTTACAACAGAGTACACTCATCAATTTTATAATCATGATTCATTTCATAATGATGTATAAAGTGCTCCCTATTTAAGAAGTCATAAAAGTATATGATATGTTTGGAGACACTGTGACCCATAACAAAATTAAAATGTTGGCTCCCAAATAGTAAATTTAAATTATTACAAAAATTCTATTTTGGTGAAACAGTTCCTTCCCTGTAATAATGACTTGATGAATTTTATTTCCAAATAAGAAATCTTTTGGACATTAATCAAATCATATATATATATATATAGAAAGTTTAGTTTATTTTCTTATCTTTCAGAACCCACATTTCCTTAATTTATTTACATTTCTAATAAATTCAGCCATCAACTTGTCTATTTGTTTCGAATCTTTTGAAAGGGTATGACAAATTTAAATGTAATCTATTTCAATATCATGTATTGGTTCAAGGGTACATTAAATAAGTTATGAAAACTAAGTATTCTGTGTGTAATTTGGTACCTTACAAATACAAGGACAGTCTTAAAAGTAATTTTGCAGTGGAATGCAGGTAGTATAAGTAATGGAAATGTAATATATTTAGCTATTCCTCTTAGTTATCATTTGTTTGCCTTTTTAAAATGAAATATATGATTTTGTGTGAGGCTGCTCTATTTAGACAGGTGCATGTGTTCTTTTTAAAGTTGTGAGCAAAAAATAGTAAGAGAAGATTGGCAAAGCAATCAAAAATAGGAGAACTGATGAATGTGGGTGGAGGTGATGCTAATTTCACAGACCAAATAATGTGTTTACAAATAGAATATGCTTTCAGGTGATTTGCAAAGCCAACTAAAGATTTTTCCCTACTTTCATTTTCTCAGTGATCTGCAGTAAAATGCCTATTAAAATGCCTGCAGTATTTTAAAATATAATTTTCCTTTCCATTAAAAACAAAAGCATGTTCATGAATTTTCATTTACTTGAATTTCTTCACATGATGTAAAAAAAAAAAAAAGACCTGCTGTTTATTAGCTGTGTGAGCTTTAACAAGGCATTTAATTTATCTTGGACTCACTCCATCTTTAAAATAGATACAAGCAGATAATATGGGAATTTAATGAGAAAATGTATATACAAATGCTTGCAAGCTGTGGAATATACAAATGTGAATTCATGCTACTATCCTTGGCTTTTTACACAGCCAAAGGTTTATTTCTGATTGACTTCTAAAAAATAAATCCATCAGTAAACATCTACATGCATAGCTGAGCCAAGGGCTATAAAAAGGATATACTATAATATAAAACAAGGCTCCTGATAGCACGTATTGGGTTGTCCAAAAAGTTCGTTCGGTGTTTAAGTAAAAAAGACACATTTTTTATTTTCGCCAATAACTTTATTGAACAACATATTCACTGTTTTGTTCCACTACCTTCTGCTATCTTTCAGGCAACTTCGTAATTCCATCTTCCCAAAATTTTTCATCTTTTTGAGCAGAGAACTGTTCCAGGTGTCTTTTGCAATCTTCCAGGGAATTGAAATTTTTTCCATTAAGAGAATTTTGTGACGACCAAAATAAATGGAAACACGAAAGCAAAATGTCTGGTGAATATGGCGGATGAATCAGAACTTCCCAGACAAGCTCTCTAACAGTTTTTGCCTTGTCATCAAACAAAGCCGTGGTCTTGCGTTAGTTATCCTGATGAAAGATTATGCGTTTTCTGTTGACTAATTCCAGGCGCTTTCCATTGAGCGCTACTTTCAGTTGGTCTAACTGGGAACCGTGCTTGTTGGAATCAATCATTTTTTCTCCAAAAGGAGCTCACAGTAGAGGACTCCCTTCCAGCCCCACCACGTACACAACATCACTAGTCAGTCACCCTGAAGGTTAAGTGATATCCCGATAGTTGAATGAACGGGAGCTACTTCTGAGAACTCCCGCACAGAGCGCAAGGACCATCATTCCCTATAGGACTGAAAGATTGTTGAGGAGAAGGTTGGAAGATAGAATAAATGTAACAGTGAGTGAAAGGGAGCACACGCAGCATGTGCTAGGGTATAGGGTACCACTGCAACTGGGGAAAGAGATATATGAAAATGCACTTTCCTTACATTTTAGTAAGAAGTCATTACGATAAAAATGCAACCAATTAAGAACTACGAGAACTGAAAACCAAAAAATGGACAAATATTTCAACAATAGAATTTATTTCAAATGAGAAACTTGTAATTTAATCATTGATAAATTTTCTGATTTTTATTGAATTGTGAAATACATTAAATGACAAAAGAATTAAGGGGGATTACTGGGCATCTTGTGGTGTCTACCATATCCTTGGAGCTGGTTATAGTGATCTGCACCTTCTCATCTTTGCCAAAAACTGATAATAATGTACATAGTTCTTGATCATAGAAATGCAAATGAATTTTGTCTAGAGGAGATGAGTTGATTCTCCTTTCAAGAAGTTACTTTTTCATCTATTTTAAAAGTGAATTTTGGCATTTCTGATTGCCTTAAGTAGATGTATCTACTCTTTGCATTCTCCTTTGAATTAGTAAAGTTTTAAATATTTTACTAATTCCCCCTGTGTCGATCTCCTAGTGCTGCTGAAACAAAGTACCAGAAGTTTGGCGGCTTAAAACAACACAAATTTATTCTTTCACAGTTACGGAGGTTAGAAGTCTGAACTCAAGGTATCAGTAGGGCTGAGCTCTCTCTGAGGCTCTACGGGAAGATCCTGCCGTGCTTCCTCCAGCTTCTGGTGGTTGCTGACAATACACGGACTTAGTTTGCATCTGCACCACTCCAACCTTGGCCTGCAAAGTCACACATGTCCTTCTCCACTGTGTCCCTGCATCCCTATGTCTTCACAGGTCCTTCTTATAAGGAGACCAGTCATTTGGTTGAATGACAAGCCCAATCCAATATGAACTCATTTAATTTGATTATATCTGCCAGGACCCTATTTCCAAATAAGTTAACATTGACAGAATCAGAGGGTTAGAACTGCAACATGCTTCTTTGGAGAGCACAAAACAGTCTACAACACCTCATTAATTAATGAATTAGGGAAAACCTGCAATTGCACTCATTTCATCTTTGCAAGAGTCATGGTTTTGCCTTTCAAAAAGCTGTATTTCAACAAAACTAACATTTTATAAAAGAAACATACCCCACCCCCATTATATGTATTTAATAGCTAAAATCTAAACTCTGGGGTTTCTGAGAACAGGTTTATTGCCCTTTGCTGCTGCATCCCCAGTATATAATATAATGCTTGGTACTATAGTATGCCTTCAATAAAGGTTTATTGAATTTAAATCAAAATATGGGTATTTTGATTCATCTATATGTGCTCACTTTGTGAACAGTCCATACAACTCTATGAGCAGTCCACTAACCACTTCCCTTTCTTGGTAGCAATTCAACACGAGAAGGATGAGCTGTTCAGGACATGAGGAAACTGCTGCAGGGCTCAGTTGTGAGTGGTAGGGCCTGGATCAAATCAGAGTAGAGGACTGGGAGCAAACCTGGATAAAATGTCAGAGAAGAATATTCTGAATTTGAAGGTAAACAATAGGAAAGGTGAAGGAAGAACCAGCATGACATCAATGTCTAAGAGAATTAAAACAAGAAGAGACTATCAGTTCAATATTCTGGGAAGTTAATCTTCCAGTAAGGATGGAAGTCTGTAATCTGAGGGAGACTAATAAAAAAGAACCCCTAACATTCTAAATCCAGAGGTTCTTGGAGTCAAACCTCTTCATTTTATAGCATGTTATTCGGTAGGTAGCCAGGTTATATAATGCACCTAGTGAGAGAATAGGGCATCTTGACTCTCACAGTACAATGGTCTCATGCTAAACTGTGATTTCTACCCCAGGAATGTATCTCTGAGTTTTGTGCTGTTAACAGGCTTCCTTCACATCAACCTCTGACATCAGTAATAAAAAGAACACCAGAAACAATTTGTTCATACACAGACTGGCATGCTGTGTTAGTAACATTTTTTTTTACTAGATGACTATTTCTGTAGTGGTATCATTCACTGTTCTCTCTCTGCATTAGGTAAGCAGGCTTTCACTCCTCATCTCTCTACTGTCCTGAGTCAGTGGAGAACACTATATGATTCCTAACATCTGAGGTTGCAGTGGTCATTCTCTCTTTATCTTTTCAGATCCATTCTCTACAGTTCTTTTGTCGTGCTGTGTGCCCCAAGCAGTAGACCCTTGGACCAAGGATCCCCAATCAGGCCCCAGAGCAGGAGGCCAGGTGAGGGGCAGGGCAAACAAAGCTTCCTCTGTATTTACAGTCATTCCCCATCACTTGCATTACCGCCTGAGCTGTGCCTCCCGTCAGATCAATGCTGAATCAGATTCTCACAAACCCACTGTGAACTGCCCAGGCGAGGGATCTAGGTTATACACCCCCTATGAAAATCTAATGCCTGAGGATCTGAGGTGGAGCTGAGGTGGTGATGCTAGTGCTGAGGAGCATCTGCAAATACAGATTATCATTAGCAGAGAGGTGTGACTGGACAGAGACCGTAATAAATCAATTGCTTGCAGACCCATATCAAAATCCTACCAGCGAGTACCAAGGGACAGTTAAGCTGCATCTGGTGGCAGGCCATAAAACCATCCCCCTACCCCCAGTCCATGCAAAAATTGTCCTTCACAAAACTGGTCCCTGGTGCCAAAAAGGTTGGGGACTGCTGCCTTAGAGAATAGAATGTATTACCCATGTTTCTTGTTTTCTGGTTTCCAATGGGTTTCACCAAAGGAAGGCATGGGCAAGGGATCCAAGACTGGGAAGAGGAAGGTTGGAGCACTGAGGTCATTTTTTCCTGTTCTCTTTCCCTGTAACCACACTGCTACCATTTCGCCCCCCACCCCCACCCCACACAAACATACACGTATGTGCCAGGTCTATGTTTTCTGGCATTGTCTGAACTCCTTCATGACAATGACCCCTCGGAGGTGGCCCTTTATCCATGGATCTCCCTACACAGGCTTCAGAACATTACTTTTCCCTTGTCCTTCAGACCTGGGGATGACAACAACATGCACCCTTGAATGTCTGCGGTTGCCTCCATCTCACGCTTTGGCTCTCTTGTTGCCCACACCTTTGCAAGCAGTCCTTTCACTAAACGTCTTCAACTGAACCTTCTGAATGGCGTTCTGTTTCATGCTGGAACACCAACTGGTACAGTGTATTCAACAAAATTCAACATCTGTCAGCCCTGAATTTATATATAACTTAAATACATATGCCATAATGATACACCACTTAAAACTAGCTATTTATGGCATAAAAGGTTAAAAGACTAATGTTTTCAGATCAGTTTAATCACAAAATCCCGAGGCCTCTTTCTTAGTGTGTGTGTGTGTGTGTGTGTGTGTGTATACTTTCCATGTTCACCACATTCTTGTTGCTTTCTAAAATCTTCTTTCTTCTTTTTATGACATCTTGATGAATCATAAATCTAACATTATTAGAGAGAACTTCAATGTAACAGGAGGTCTAATAATAGCATTTGCAGTAATATAGAATTATGTAGGACCTTGCATCTTTCAACCATTGAATCACACATAGCAGTTTCTGTAAGTGGTCAGAGGACCACCCGGACTTCCAATTTCCCAAATAGAAACTTTTTAACAAACTGCCTACACATCTACAGTATGCTCCTCTGGAAATAATATTAGGTGAAGGCATCCATAAAATATTTAGACATGGAAAATCATTTTTCACAGCTGACCCTTCTAATATATAAGCCCCCGAAGTCTCTTGTCAGTTAATTAGAAAATCAACAAACTTCTATTACATTCATTTGCTTTTTCTTTTAATGGAACAAGATTTGTTTCTCAATGTTTAATGTGGATTTAGTGCTAAAGTTAGGAAAAATATGCCCCATGGGGAAGTTAACAAGAAGAAATGATTAAGTAACATAAGGAATCCAAAAACTTTTTTCACTTCTCATGACTTCTTGGACAAGGATAGAGAATGTTATCCTGCAACTGGAATAAGAAACCAGAATTTTTATCCTGACTCTTAACTCTAATAATGTGTAAGAAACAGTTTTTCTGGGCTAGTATTTTATCTGAGACATTTGGATAAGAAATTCATTAGGATCCCTTTAGATTTTGGATTTCATGCTCTGTCTGTAGGTTGATATTTGTCATTTTTAACCTCCTAGGCCAGCCTAAGGGATTCTGTTGCACAGGAGGAAACTGCCTGGGAACAAAGCAGGAGGGGCTGAGTGACGGGAATGCTGCTTCAGTTCTTAGTGCTTCAAGTAGCTACACTCACTCCAGCAGTTAACACCATGCCCTGGAAGAGTTTTGGGTGTCTGCATGTCACAAAGGGCAAGAGGAGAGCACATGCAGCATCTTACAGCTTTAGTTTCATTGTGAAGACCTGCCTCGGACTGGTTCTATTCCCTCTGCCTTTTAATAATGAAGAGGGAAGTCTCCCTCTGTCTGCCGCCTAATGGGCCTCTGGAAAAATACCCACAGATGTCTTTAGACTGGTACCTGGATCTCTGTGATCTCCAAAGGGGTTTATGTCCACCTCTTACCTCATAAAATATATAATTACTTTACCATCCTCTAAACTTTAGTCCCTCCAAGATCTGGTAAATTTTCTCTCAAAACGGCACTTTTGTTGGGTTTTCAACCATTACTTGAGCGCATTTAGTCATCTGTTATCCTTCATTTTTATAGTCTCCAGCTGGTCCCCATGGAGCTGACCATCTCTTTCAGTTGCTTTGGCTGCCGTCAGTAGGTGGAGTGTCAGGGGCCTCCTTTTCAATCTTGCAGAGATAGATCTTGCTATTAGGGATTTCAAGGTCATAGCCTCTGGTGCCTGTTGGGGTAAGAGATGAGGGAGTGCTTAGATTTGGAAAGGGAAAGGGAAGTGACACACAGCCCTGTCTCCACTGGTATCCTTATAAGATGATCAGGGTAGATTCACCTACACTTTTCCTAAGGGCGTTCTGCCTCATTAGTTTCCTCGGATCAAACATACTCCCAAAATTCAATAGGGATTTTAGGGAGAATTTGGCCGATCTTCATGGAGCAGCAGAGTATAGGAAACCTCAAGAATTTTCATATTAACTAATTTTCCTTTTGTGCCACAGACAGGGGCTGTAGACCTTGGCAATTGGCTCATGAAGACAACCATCTCTCTTTCTCTTTCTCCTTCCTCCCTCCTGCCACTCTGGCACTCAATTTCTCTTCTTTCCTCTCTTCTTTTTTCTTCCTGTTTTTCTTTACCTTTCTCTCTATTGATCTCATATTCCAAACCCCTTTCTTGGGAAACTTCCCATGGTTTGCCTTCTCTTTTGTCTTACAAACTGAAGCTCTCCACTCTTCATGTGAAAAAAGGATATGTTCCTGCCCTGGCTGGTGTGGTTCCGTAAGAGTATCATCCTGAAAACTAAGATGTCACTGGTTCAATTCCTGGTCACACTACATACCTAGGTTGCAAGTTCGATCCTCTGGAGTACTTATGGAGGCTTTCTTTCTTTTTTATTTTTTTAGATTTTACTTATTTATTTTTAGAAAGAGGAGAATGGAGCGAGAAAGAGAGGAGAGAAGCATCAGTGTAGGAGAGGAACATCCATGTGTTGCCTACATTTCTCACATTGATGTTCCTCTCTCTCTCTCTCTCTCTCTCTTTCCCCCCTCACCCTTCCTCTATCTCTAAAATCAATAAACATATCCTCAGGTGAGGATTAAAACATATATATATATATATATACACACACACACACGTATATATATAAAACATATATGTGTGTATATATGTGCATTTATATATATAGATATAGATATACAAATATGTATATAGTCTGACCAGAAAAAATCCAGTCATTGTTAATGTAACAAGAATAGTTTGTGCAACCTTGATGTAACTGGCAGCCAAGGAGACAGGACTGGAATGCGTTTGTGTGAACAATGATGACTTCGCTTTACTAGTCAGTGGGGGTGGAAGACACTGTTGAGTGGGCATGTGCACTGTGTGGTCATTGCATTCAAAATGACTAAGGAAGTAGAGCAACAAATCTGCATCAAATTTTGCATTAAGCTTCAATATTCCAGCACCGAAACTATTCAATGATTCAGAAGGCTTTCAGGGACAATGCAATGAGTGCAGTGCAAATAAAGTGTGGCACAAATGCTTAAAAGTTGTTCAAGAATCTGTTGAAAATAATCCACATTCCAGAATACCTGCAACAAGCAGAATACCTGAGAATGTTGGACGTGTATGGGCTGCAGTCAACAAAGATCAGTGGCTGACAGTGCGAGAAGTAGGAGTTGATCTGGGGAGTCCAAAAACAACTGTGTCTGAGGTTTTGACACAGAATCTTGGCATGAAATGTGTCCTGGCAAAATTCATTCTGTGGCTTCTGTTACCAGAGCAGAAGGAACATAGTGCTATAGTTGTTAGTGACTCATTCAAACCACTACCAATGAACCAGATTTCCCCGAGAATGTCATAAATTGAAGGGGGCAGAGGTGTCATTGTCCTGTGTACTATGTTTATTGTATGTTGTATCTTATTCAATAGATATTTCTATTTTTCATAGCACATGGCTGGATACTTTCTGCACTCCTATTAATATTCACGCCCTAGGTGAAATGACCTCTTTTCCAAGCCACTGGGAATGAGTAGGGTGGAATCCAGTTGGGTTCCTTCTTACTCCCAAATTTCATACCCTCTTACAAGTAGGTGAGGAGGTTTTCTTTCTTTTTTATTTTTTTAGATTTTACTTATTATTTTTTAGAAAGAGGAGAATGGGGAGAGAAAGAGAGGGAGAGAAGCATCAGTGTAGGAGAGGAACATCCACATGTTGCCTCTCACGTGCCCTCATTCGGGCACCCAGCAATGTGCTCTGACTGGGAATCGAACCAGTAACCTTTGATTTTACAGGATGACACCCAACCTACTTAGCCACAACAGTCAGGCCTGGTGAGGAGGTTTTCAAGTGATACTAACACACAGCGTCTTTTATTACTGTTATCCTATCACACATGAAACATAATGGAGACCAAAATTCCAGATTCTTCGAAAACAGGAAAAAAAAGCATTTTCTTCACGATAGTAGAATTTTTATTAAACTCACAAAAATATAATTCTTTGCAATTCAGAAGGAGAAGTTTACAAAAATCTTATAAAGCCTTATAGCCAGCCATTTGCCTTATGAAGATGAGTGTATAGAGGAAAAAAGCAGACTTTGTCTTATTTAATAAGAAGCACAAGAGCCTCTGGGGGAAACAGGGTTTAAGGGATCAAAGTTACATGTAAAGAGTGACTTTTACAATCACAAACTAAAAATATTTTACAAAGTAATATATACAATATGTATTACAGAATTCAAATATTAATGATAAGCAATTAAAATTTATTTCTATTCACTATCCCTTGGTTTACTAGATGATAGCTTGAGATTTCCCTCACCAAAACCTTCAGCAAGATATTTTATTTTTCGTTGCAGAAAATACATATGCTTAAAAAAGTTTTCTTTTTATTTTCTAGGAACTGAGCTTTCATCCAAATGTTAATGACTATTTGATACCTAGTTCGGAGTTATTGAAATCCTCTGTAATTTCCCTATAGTGCTGGAAATGGATAAAAATATTTTTGAGACAAAAATTTAAGGGAATCTTTATTTAATATACTTGGCTACCCTAGAAAGGTATTTTCAACATCTGTCCCCCAACACAGGGGCTATAGAATCTTAGCTCAGCCAAGGGTGACTTTTGGCCAAAAGGTTTGTTCACAGCCCGCCTTTCCACAGAATGTCCTAAGTTCGATTTTTCTAATAATCTCTGGAGTGCAGATCTAACACTCTGACCTTTATAACTCCCAAACTCTCCTGCAAGATCCTCTACTCTTACTCTGCTGTCTGTGTTATTCCCCTTTCTTATTTCCAGTTTCTCTTTTTCTAATTATTCCCCAAAAGAATTGAGTCATGATTTGGGGGAATAAAAATGCTCTCTGCCATGGAAAAATAAATAGAAGTAAATCCTGGAAAAAATGTTTCTGCTGAGTGGAGCTGTTCCAAGTGGAGCTTGGGACTCCAGTTCCAAGCACTTCTGAGTAAGGACAAGGTGGTAAGGATTCAGCAGAGGCTATGAGAGAAAGTTTTAACATTAGCTTTTACGAAGGGACCCAGGGGAGAAAGAACCAATGGAAAGAAGTGAAAACTACTGCAGGGCACCTGGCTAACCACGTGGACTAGCTCTACACCCTCTATGGAAGATGGCACGGGGCAGAAGCGAGCTGGCTCTTCCTAAAAGACTGGGCAGAATGTAGGTGACACAGGAAATGCAGAGTTGTTGAGATGGTGATTCTTCTTTGACTACACAGAACCCAGCCCATCAGTCCTGCAACGATGGGCAGCTTTGGACACATCCCCATATGGTACCCTTGGCATGCACACTGCTGTTCTTACAATGTTCTCAATATGCTGTTTGCCACCATCCATATCAGTGCTTCTAGTAGCTTCACAGAGGAGTTAGAACAGAAGGAAAGAAATTCATAGAAGCCCTCTGGTATTGCAGATGATGATAGGTGTGTGAATTCCCACAGTGCATACCTGTAGGCCCACAGAAATACCTGAGGGAGCCATGTGGAATTTCTGCATGTACGCTTTGAAGTAAGACTAGGAATTTGGGTTATTAAGATTAATGTGATTTCTTTCATGTACATTTTTGGTTAGGATTGGTGATAACTAGGTAATAATTACCTACCGACAAAGAGGGTTCCAAGCTGAGACTAGGACGTTTCTAGGTAAATATTAGTTGGAGACTTTTAAAACTTCTTATAAATGTATTTATCACTAATTCCAATTTAAGTAGTTTATTGCAAAAATTGACAAAATTTAGGATTTTAGTTTTTTAAAAAGACAATCAAAAAAATTTTGAAATGTTGGAAAAAAAACAAAAAGTAAATGTAGAGATTAACTGCAGAGACAATTCTCTAATCAAACAGGCCTGCTCAAGGGAAAAGAATTTCAAAATGAAAGGGTAGCTCCCTCCTCAAAAAATATATATCAGAGCAGCATAGCTTCAGATTGTTTATTTTGTAAACTGAGAAGAACGCTTTCATTACTGACAATTTCATGACCAAAAATGCCCTTATTAAAGGTATCTTTCAACAGAGTTAAACAAAGAAGTAACAAACTCAGCATTATCATTTGACAGCGTTCAAATGCCAGAAAACAATAAAAGGAGATTTGTCACATGCTGTTAGAAAGTGCATTATTGTGTTTGTAATTCTTTTCTGTTATTAATAGGGTATTAGCCCATTGTTCCGTAACCAGGTTTTCTGCATTTAAATTTTATCTTTATTGATTTCTAGTTGGGTGTCCTTGGTTTCTTTACCTATAAACTTGAGATATAATAGCATCAATCTCACAAGTTTGTAATGCTGTATAAATTTACTAATATACAATTTACATAGAATGCATGAAATGCAGCATCCTATAACAACTAAGTTTTAAAATATTTCTTTTAAAACATTAACAGTTATGATTTTTTTAAAGTAACTATGTATTTATACTTTAGATTTAAAAGATGGGTTCTCTATTGCCAGTTTTAAACATCATCTTTCCTAAAGTCTTTTCATATTAATTAATAAGGAAGGACATAAAAACCCATTTTAATCAGACTTGCTTAATTCAGATACAGTGAAAAGCTTGGTACAGTCTTAAATGTTTCTGGTCCAGTGAAGAAAGCTGGTAGCCAAGATACTTGCGGTAAGCATGTATCTGTGGGTGCTGTCATGTCCTGAAGCACTTGCTCACATGTCATCACTTGGAAACAGTAGCTATGGCAGGCATGAACCTGAAATCTTCATATGGCCACGGTTATGAACCAGGAAACAGGGAATTAAGCAGAATCAAAAAGCAAACATTAGCTCTAAGTCAGGAGTCAGTACCAGACCTCACAGAAAGATAATGACTCATGGTTTGGTGCCTCCTAGAGAAATATCTGATATGACTAATGTCATCAAAACAATTGCCTGCTCCAGGGCAGTCCAAAAGATGACCTTGGACTTCTTGATGGACATTTCAATAAGTATGACTGAGATAATACACAGGAATTCAGGAAGACTGGAATGAAGATTCTCTTTAGGGGAAAAAGTAGAGAAAAAGAGTATGAAAACTTCCTTCTCTACATTTACATGTCTTTTGCCTCTCTACCATGCCCTGGAATATGAGTGCTAAGCAAATGAGGGTGAACTCCTGCTCTAAAAATTTATATAGTTAGACAGCTAGTTTAGACAGATAGATGATAGGTAGATGACAGATTGTGATATCTGAAGTTATCAAATAAACCATAAATTCTGTATAGAATAGCTCCACCATAATGATTTCCCATATAATTGCCTCATAATTATAGGGGACTTGGGGGAAATATCACTCATGATCTTCCTTCAGTCTTTAAAAAAATACTAAAGTTTATCGTGTGTTCATGACATGACAATCACTATGGTAAGAGACATGTATGTATTACCCAAAGATATATGTGCGCTTTACAAATCCAGAGTAAATTGCTCTTATTATCCCCATTGTATAGATAAGAAAAACTCAGTCTTAAGAAGTAAAAGTGAGTCCACCAGAATGACACACCTTGGGACACTTCTGGTTCCAGTGTTAGTGGCATCTGGTCAGCTTTGGGTGACCCTTGCTCAGATATTCTTGGGTGACTAAGAATCTTTGCCGGTTGCCTGAAGAAAAATTTTCCCCAGGAAGTAGTGAAGTAGTCCTTGCAGGGATATTCACTGCATTTGGCTCCTCTGGAGCTGTAAAAACAAGGGCTAGTGTTTCCAGAAGTTGGCACAGACTCTGCAGATCCCAAAATTAACATGAGAAAGGGTGCCTCCCAGGCCAACAAGGCAGCCTCCCATTGATACTTAGATGGTGGAGAAGAGGGTCCTTTGATACCTCTAAATTTATATTTTGTGCAAATAAATAGAAAAAGCTGGCTATAAAACTAGGCAGAATGAATGCAAAACATTTAATTGGCCTCTGGAAGCTTCAAATAGAGGACTTAGTCAAGTGGATCAACCTACAATGTGATTTAGGCATCAGGCCAATTCTTTGAGGTGTTAACAATGATTGTCCTTATTTTAAAAGGGTGATCCTCATTTGAAGCTTGACTTGTCAAGGTCAGGTATAAATTGAAAATGAATCCAAAACAAAATTTGGATCCAATTGTTCTCTGTTCGTGTCTGTGTATGTCTATACATGTATTTTATAAAGTGAGATAAACATAGAAACTAATTCAAATGCTTCTCAAGTTTACGTGACCTAAGGTAATCTTTAGTAAATAAAAGCTAGGTTTAGTTTGTTGTTAAAACAACTAGCTAAAAAGTAAAACAGATATGTCTCTATTTTGCCTGGGTTTGTAAAAATAAGTTCATATTAATTATTAAATTTAATGTCATGAATTATGTTTCTAGAGGTTATAAAATGTCTTCATAAATTTGCCAAGCTAATGATTACTAATTTCTTAGCTCTTAGTTTTCATCACAAATTGAGGTTTTAGGGTTAAAATCTCAATATATTAGGAATAACTGTGTTTTTCCAGAAGGGCTCCTGGAACACAAAAGACGTGTTTTATGTTAAATTGCATGGAAAATATTGTAGAATAAATGATGAAAAAATTCTAGGGTGTATTATATGGGCAAGCAAGGGTTGAAAATTAAACAAATAATTGAGGCTATGAAAAATGCAGACATTGTTTGGGTTTCCTGGTTCCTTGGTTTTTCAGTTTTTGCATTCCTTTATGCATCACAGTGCATTTAAGCTGGACTGAAATTAGGTGAAGAAACTTATGAGCTGGCATTACTAAAAGCAGACATTTTACACTGTTGCCAAGGTTTGATAGCGTACCTTTAAGAAAATGCCAAATAGGTAATATTTTACTTGTACTTCCTTGCACAGTTAGCTCCCAGGAGACAAAGACTCTAAGGATCATAGAAGGCCACCTAAAGATATAGATTTATGAATACAAAGAATGTTACATAAAAGGCAATTTTGTTTTAAATGGATTGTGAATGCAGAACTTGTCTCTCATGATCTACAGGAAAGATTCTAGTTACTGGGTGACATATGCAGACCCTGCTTTGAATATGAAGAGTTGAATGATAGTCTAGTGCAACATGATCAGATTGTCAACTCAATGTTTCTATTTACTCTTCCTAGAAATTTCAAACCAGATTATAAAATTTGTGGAATATTAGGATTATAACACAGTTTTTATTATTGAATAGAGGCTGTGCAATTTACTATATTCATTAATTATCATATCACAATTATTGTGGTAAAACACAATTATATGGCTAGATACACATTTTAAAGTGCACACATACAATATGCAGAAAGGAAGAAGAAAATAAAGAAAATATGAAATCAAGAGGAGAATTAGGAAAACAACTTATTAAGTAATTATTGACATTCACACATCAGTCACTGACTAAAATGTCAATATTTTGTGATCATAAAAATAAAAAATAATTAGAATGTATAATTAAAACAATAATTAGAACCCTTATTCTCTTGGTTTTTTTCTCTTTAAGTAAAGGAACTAAGTTTGAGCTTTCACTGTTTCTCTGCCTGCCTCAATCTATTCTCTCTTCTGCATAGCCTTTATTATTTATCATCCCTTCTGAATACAAACCAGGAAGGCTCCCGATTCCTTAAAAAACAAGGCTCATAATCCTTAGCAAACTTGACGAAACTAGGACTTGAGCTTATCCATTCAGATGTATGTCCTCTTGAAACAGAGCCACCCTGGGTTCTATTCCTCTGCGTTCTATTGCCCACTGCTGAAAAACCATGACTCCTAATGCCAGAGTTGTATGAAAAGGAAAAGAACTATTTATTTAAAAGTTAGACAGATTTAGACCACTGACAGAATTCTGCTGTTAAATCTCACTCCCTTTAGAAACAAAAAAACACCCATAACCATACAGTCCTGCCTCCCTTTGCCAAGCCAGGCCAGTCAGGAGTACCGTCTCTCAGGAAAAGAAATAGAAGTCTGCCTCTCAGCACTCCCCTGGTCTCAGTTCAGCATTCCCAGCTTTTCTTCGCAATCCCTGTTTGGCTAGACTCCTGCTCTTAATCCAAAACCACATGGGCCCTCCTCACGGTGGGTTGGCGGGGTTCCTTCTGCATCTTTTCAAACCACTTGGCCAAGACAGCATGGCTTCCCCACTCCCAAATTTAAATCCCAGTGCAGATCTTCCTCCATAACCCCATTTCTGACTCCTCCCACACTGGATTATATCTGCCATTACCGGTATCTCCTGCCCTTCTCAAGGCTGCCATTGTTAGTCCGGGCAGGTGAGGTCCCATGGCATAGGAGCTGCTTCCAAGCCTCTCTTGCAGGCGCAACAAGCCCCACCAGCTACATCACAAGTTAGAACCATGTCCATTTCCCTGGCCGTGAGTGTGGCAGGTATAGCTACTTAACATTACTAAGACACTGGCCAATTTCTTTAGATATCAGAGTAACTCTCAATGTCCCTGTTCCACGTCTCCTTCCCTCAACCACGTTTTGTGGGGGTTTTCCTGTTCTAGGGACCTCAATATTCCCTGTTATACTCTCAATCCCTATCACATAGCCTACTCTATAAATGCATAGGGCACTTACATTTCTGTGAGATAGTCACACTGTTTTTCCCCTGAACTTTTACTCATCTTATTACCTCTGTCTAAAGTGTCCTCTCCCCAATCTAATGAACAAAATAAACTAATGAGCAGAATAGAACCAGAGACATGGAATCATGGAATAGACTAACAGCTGTAAGAAGGGAGGGGGAAAGTAGGGATTGAATGAAAGAAGGTGAAGAGAGTAGTCAAAGAACATACATGAAGGACTCATGAACAAGGATAACGGTGTGGGGATTGACTATGGAAGTAGGGGACAGGCTGAGTGGGAGGAGTAAAGAGGGAAAAATGGGACAACTGTAACAGCATAAACAATAAAGCATTAAAAATAAAATAAAAGTTTAGAAAAAAATAAAATAAAATGTTTTATCCCCATTCTCTGCCTGGCAAAATCTTGTTCATCAAAGCTTACTCCAAACATTAGCCTTTAAATATAACATTTTTAGAAACTTACCCTTTTCTCCTCCTGCAAACAGAGTTTATTACCTTTACTTGACATGTACTTGGTAGTCAATAGGCAGGGTCATCACCGTAAGAATTAGTGTCAGTAACTATACAGTCTCTATAGCCAGGTTCTACCTTTTTCTTACAGCAGAAGACACTATGTAATACTAAGCTTCGAATGGCTGTACTGAAAGAAAAGACTGTGACAATCATTTATCTTTAGTCCTAATAAGAAACACGACACAAGTTTCCAAGTGGAGAATATATCCAAGTGCCTTCTCAAATTGTTGAGAAAATCTCATCACTTTTACCCCTAGAGATACAGGAAATACCCAAGGAATACAATTAAATGACACAATTTTTAAACACCTCTGAATTTGCTTCAGAATGTTCACCGTAAGGCAATGTAGGTTCAGGCATTGCATATTTCAAAGATATCCTAACTCATCTCAACTCAGGAGATTACGTTTTGAAAATTCTAGCTACTCTACATCCTGTATCAAAACTCATGTACCAAAAGCCATGTCAAATTACAAGCAAATTAGCAAAGTGGGTTTTGGTTAATTTACTTCCTTAAGAACATTGGTCACCTGGGTTGGACATACAAGTTTGCAGTTACAGCAATATATGAAACCCATTCTGAGAAAGCCTAAAATACTTCTTAATGTCGAAATTTCCCCTACGCCACCGAGAGAACTGTGGCAGAAGGTGTTAACTCCTTTAAACACTAGGGAATCTCAAAGGTAATAGTGGGTGAGGCAGCTAGAACCTGGGAATTAGCATCCCAAGGGATAGTTTCATTTAGCATGGAGGAAGAAGGATGCTGTCCTCTCCTTCCTTCTCATCTTTCTTCTTCTCTCTTCCTCCTCCTCCTCCTCCTTCTTAATAATCTTTATCAAGTCATCACTCTTGCTCCAAAATACCAGCATAGAAACTCATCTGGAAATAGCACTAATGCTGGCTATTACTGTGCTTTCCAAAACTTCAGCTATTCTACCTGTGTGTGTGTTTGTGTGTGCACACACATTACATTATATAAAACACCTTTGATATCTGGGAATATGTACCTATGAGATGAGAGAAAGCCACTGGGGCAGCTGGCAGCTCTTGATACCATTTTTCAAGAGGCTCCTGTGACATCAACCTTTTCACAGTTGCTGTAAGGGTGAAAAGGTTAACTTAGAATTGGGAAAGAAATTGGTGCACTTCACTTTCCTTGCCATAATAGGTATCCGACTAGAGGATAAAAAGAACTGTGATCTGAATGAAAATATTTGTACCTAAAATCTTCAGTACAATAGTAAACTTGACAGAACATAAACGTCCCTCCGTCCTAAGCCCGGATCCATACACTGAGAAATATCACCCAAATATAGTCCATTAGTATCATGGCATTAGCTACTACTGTTTAACAAAACACATAAAACTTGGCTTAAAACAACCACTGTCCATTTAGCCACAGTTCCCTAGTTCAGCAATTTAGGTCAAGTTCAGCCGGCAATTCTTGGCTTGGCTGAACTCCTTCTCATGCGTCAGCTGTCATCTGGGGTCATGGCTTTGGGATGTGTCTGCTTTTCCATATGTCTCTGCCCTCTGCTGGGGAAACTGGACTGGCATTAGTTTGGGCGCAGCAGTTTCTCACCCACAGGAGGCTGCCTGCTCTTGTCCGTGGGGCAGGGGCACGGCCCCAGGGAGTTATGGAAACACACAGGATCTTAAGGCTTAACCTAGTACTGGCACAGCATCATTGCTACTGGAAACTGTTGACCAAAACAAGTCACCCTGCCAGCCCAAATTCAAGGGGAAGGGAAATAGACTTCACCTTTTGACAAGAAATGCTGCAAAGTGATATTGCAAAAGAGCATGAACTCAGAAAGGAGTGAAGGATTGCGCTCATTTTTACAATGTACCGCTGCATGGTAGAGAAGGTGCACTGTTTCCTATTCCTGGGAAATCGCTGATATACTGAAGGTAGTTCACCTATGAAGTCATGTAGCCTGTCCTTACTGAGCTAGTACAGGGGTGATAAGAGTCCTTGGTAGCATCATCGTGCCATGTGTTTATGGAATTCTGTGAACTCTGGCATTAGCTCTCAGCTTCTGTTGACATAGAAGAAGCTTTAAGAAAAAAATTGGTCAACCTTCTATCATGCCAGCAAATAGTTTGCTATTGTTTTGGAAATGAAGTATGTGGAGCATTTCTCTGTTATTCTTTAGAATTTATTCTAGCTATTATAGAATAAAGATGCTTTGTGCAGCAAAAGTCTGTAACATGCCATTTTGTCACATAAATTCACTACAGATATTCTCATTTCTCTATGACGGAGTCCTTCTTCCAGTATCTGAGTATTTCAGTCACTCATTCTGAAATGACTGATGTGACAAGAAATGCAGAGGGGGCATCCAGAATATAGTGCGCTGTATCTAATGTGACATAAGCAGAAGTGACTCATTTTACTTCTTCATTTGATTTACCCAAATGCCTTTAGTTTACCAGGATCAAAATATACTACCAAAATTTGTCATTTTTATGTCAAATAGTAAGTATCCTAAATGGCATATTTTCTACAGAGTAACCGATCCAGGCATACTGTATTCAATCTGCAAAATACAGATTCTCTTCAAAAAAAAAAAAGAAAGAAAGAAAAAATTTCACTTGTTGCTATCTACACGGGAGACAAGTTTGATCCTACACAACAGGGACCTAATGTTTGTACAAATGTCTGCTTGGTTGTCAAACACAAATATTGAAACTTAAATGATAATGTAGCTTCAGTAGTTCCAGAAAAAGGATAGGCTGTGATGCCGTTTATGCTGACCCTCAGGAAACCTAAGCAGAGATATTTATCAGCGTCACACACCTTTCAGAAAATAACCTACGGCCACATACATTTAACTTACCAGGTACTAGCAGTGATATCATCAAGATTCCCAGAATGTCAAAGCAAAAGTATATGCTAAATAACATGAGACAGGACCTGCGTTACACCCGTGCGGCACAATGGGCCTTGACAGGGTGCGCAGCCCTGAGCATCTGTCCAAGGGTGTGCTGGCTAAGGATGTGGAGGGTGCTTCTTCAGGATGCTGATGTACAAATGAGAAATTTGATGCAAACATATGCAACCTATTAATGTTGGAAATAATTGGTGATTCCAAACGAGATTATTAGTTGCACAAAGCACGATAAGAAATAATGACGATGATTCCTAAACCCACTCCCACAGTATGACTGCGAGCTGTCAAGTCCTGCAGCTTCTCTGTGAGTGTTCCTGAGCACAACATCATCGTCGAGGCACTTGGAGAACGCCTCTAAATTGGCCAAGAAGGGATGGGAACAATAGCCACCTTTCTGAGCTTAGGAGCTAAGATTTTATTAAATGGTCATCTTTTATTTACTTAGTAGACTTTAACTTGGGGTACCTTAAAATATACTGAAGCGTGCATCCCACCCCTGGAGACTCCGACTCAATGTGAAGTGAGACGTACTTACATAGGTTTTATAACCTGCTGAGGTTATTCTAATATGACTTATACCTCAGTTCATGGGGAAAGGATTTATAGAAATTCCTGAAGCCTGTGTAGGGAGTGGACTCTCTTGGTAAGTAGAAATCTTTCAGAAGTGCTTGCTTTCAGTTGTCAGCTATCACCTCTCCAGGGAGTAACATACTCTACAAGGATCGACACGACTTACTGACTTGCAAATCTGTCACAATTGACTGTTTCCTGAAGGTGTCATCTGTGCTTGCCGAGGGGATGCCCTGTTGGGGCTGGACTCTCACCTGCCCTGAGCAGACACAAAAAGCAATAGCTTCAGGATCTCAGGCTTATGTGCCTAGAATAATCCTAGTACATAAGAATACTAGGGCAAGGTGCTATAAAGAATTTGAATAGTTAGCATTTTGACTATAATTCAAGAGTGTTTTATTTGTGACCTTATACACAGAAATTTAATAAATGGAAGGGTTTTATTTGTATTTTACGTTGCTGGTATTGTGTTTGTGGTATTTATGTCATCATGGGTCACCTACACAGTCTCTGGCAAGCTATTTTGGAGAGCATGGCTGAGCATACTTTGTACGAAATATAGAATAGGGGTAGGGTTTGGGACTCAGATTATATGTGACAAGATCACAACAATAGGGATAGAGGAGGACTCATATCTGCTACTAATGGCATTCCTACTGTGGCCCGTAGGAGGAAACTTCAGCTAGTAAAGCCACATTCCGGGGAAGAAGTATCTACATTTATCTTTATCCTGCTCCTGACTCCTCCCCAAGGGAATGAGTAATGATTGGCTCTCGTTAGCAGAGATGTCTGCAGAGGCAGTGCTGACTGGCTCAGCCTTTCTCCTGCTCCTGGCTGCCTGGATCCAAGTGTGGTCGGACTTGCTCTCACAGCCCCATGCGATGAAAAGACAAAACACACCCTCTCTGGGAAGTCCATCCAGGTCTCAGCTCTGCCTTACCTCCTCTGTCACGCAGTGAGGAGCCAGGTTAGCTCCACTTTATGGTCCTTTTTTGTCTTAAAAGGGGTGTCTGGGCCCCCGGTCACCCATTACGCTCTCCAATCCAACTTTTCCAGCAATAAAGCTGATGCAATAATTTACCTCATTTCACATCTTGGGTCAATTTCTCAATTTGTTAGAGCCAAGAAGGAAAAAATTGGAAAAGTTAATAGTCCGTATTAGAAATCCCAAAACATTGCAAAAAACAGTTAAATGAAACTACCAAATAATATGATTCTAGTGTACTCACCACCAAAATATTTGCAAATTCAAGTGCCTGCATCACTATGATCTGCTCTGAAAGATCCATTTGTGTGTGTGTGTGTGTGTGTGTGTGTGTGTGTGCGCGCGCATGTAAACACATACACAGAGACAGAAGCAGAGAGAGGGAGGGAGAACAACCTCAAAGCAGATAATATATGCACATACATATACACAAACACCCTATATAACATATTTATGTAAACCAGATATGTTTATAATATACAGACCCCTCCCCTATCCATGGGGTGTGTGTTCCAAAACCCCAAGTGAATGCCTGAAACTGCTGATAGAAGTAAACTCAATATATGCTATGTTTTTTTATTCTACACATACTAAACTTCTAAATAAGTCACCGTAAGAGATAAACAATAACTAATAATAAAATAAAACACTTATAGCAATATGTAGTAAGTACTCACCTGAATAATCAATAGGTTATTGGAAACTATGGCTTTAAGTAAAATGATATAAAACAAAACAAATTTTAATACAGACTAAATTACATAAATAGGAGTTCATTTCCTATGACATATTTTGGTCATAAAATCACCAAACATAAATACCAAACATCACCAAACTTCTAAATAAAAATAAAAAATAATTCTAATATTAAACATTGAAATAAATTTAAGCCATAAATACATTTAAGAAAGATTAAAAGAAACAAGTAAGAGAATTCTTTTCTAAGCCACTTACAGCTGTTCAGGGTTGAGGGTGGCAGGAGCCTCTCCTGGTGGTACAGGGCACCAGCAGGGAACACACCTTGGACAGGACACATTCCGTCCTTCATCCCAGGCCGTGTTCCCACACACCTACACTCACTCAGACTGAGATGATGTAGACACACGAATTCACCTAACACATCGGGGATGCGGGAGGAACCCAGGCTACCTGGAAAAAAAGCGTGCAGGCTTGGGGAGAAGGTGTGATCTCCACATAAACAGTGTGCTTGGCTGGAAATCAATTATTTTTTCTTATCAATGTTATGCCAAAATGACACTGAACAAAATGACATTATCTGGGGACCTGCTGTGCTTTACTAAAAATTAATATGTGTCCTCTCTCGATCTCTTAAAACACCTTCTTTTTTTTAAATCTTCACCCGAGGATATCCTTATTGGCCAGGGGTGTCCAAACTTTTGGTGTCTCTGGGTCACACTGGGAGAAGAGTTGTCCTGGGTCACACATTAAATACACAAACACCAACAAAAACTGATGAACAAAAAAAAGGTTTTAAGTAAAATTTATGATTTTGTGTTGGGCCGCATTCACAGCCACCCTGGGCCACATGAGGCCAACAGGCTGTGACTTGGGCACCCCTGTAAGGGGGAGAAAGGGAGAGACATTGATGAGAGAGAGAATCGTCAATCTGTTGCCATCCATACCAGCCCAACCGAGGATTGAACTCTCATCCAAGGTATGTGCCCAGGCTGAGATCAAACCCACAACTTTTGGTACAGCAGCCAATTCTCCAAGAAACTGGCACCTGGCCAGAGTTCAAAATATCTTCTAGTATTGTGCCCACCTTTTCTTTTATTTTACTGAATTTATTGGGGTGATACCAGTTAACAAAATTATACAGGCTTCAGGTGCACAATACTACAGCACATCGTCTGTATACTGTGTTGTGTGTTCACTACCCAAAGTCAAACCTCCATCCATTGCCATTTATCCACCATCATTCTACCTCCCCACAGACAATCACAACTTGTCTGCTGATGGGAAGTTGGGCTGATTGCAAATATTGGCTGGGGTAAATAATGCTGCAATAACATAAGGTTACAAATATTCTTTTGAATCAGAGTTTTGGGTTTCTTAAGACATATTCACAGAAGTGGAATAGCTGGATCATGAGGCAGTTCCATTTTTAATTTGTTGAGGAGACTCCATACTGCTTTCCACAGTGGCTGCACCAATCTACAGCCCCAACTACAGTGCACGAGGCTTCCCTTTTCTCCACATCCTCACCACCACTTGTTTGTTGATTTATTAATGACAGCTATTCTGACAGGTATGAAGATACACCTCATTGTGGTTTCAGTTTGCATTTCTCTGATGATTAGTGACATTGAGCATCCTTTCACATGTCCATTGGCCATTTGTATGTCCTCTTAAAGTGTCTACTCAGGTTCTGTTCATGAAAATTTTTCGGTTGAGTCTTACCAGTTCTCTGTGCGGTTGAGTCTTACAAGTTCTTTTTCTGTTTTGTTTTTCTAATCCTCACCTGAGGACATGCTTATTGATTTTAAAGAGGAGGGAGGGAGGGAGAGAGAGAGGGAGAGAAACATTGATGTGAGAGAGAACCATTGATCGGCTATCTCTCGTATGCAACCCTAGTGGACCTCTAGTAGGTACCCCAACCAGGGACTGAACCTGCAACCCAGGCATGACCCTGATTGGAAATTGGGAATTGAGTCCATGACTTTTGGCTGATGGGACAATGCTCCAACCAAGTGAGCCACCCTCTTCAGGGCAGTTTTATAAGTTGTTTATAAATTTTAGATATTAACCCCTTATTAGATGTGTCATTGGCGAATATGTTCTCACATTCAGTGTGTTATCTTTTCATTTCGTTGATGGTTTCCTTTGTTATACAAAACTTTATAGTTTGATATAGTCCTGTTTGTTTATTTTTTTCCTTTGTTTCTCTTGCCCAAAGAGACATCAGAAAATATATTGCTATGAGAAATGTCCAAGATTTTACTACCTATGTTTTCTTCAGGGTTTTTATGCTTTTTGAGTCTAATGTTTGTCTTTACTCAATTTTGAGTTTATTCTTGTATATGGTGTAAAAAGATGGTCTAGTTTTAATTTTTTTTGTTCATAGGTATCCAGTTTTCCCAGTACAATTTATTGAATACACTGTCTTTCCCCTATTGTATGTTCTTGGCTCCTTTGTCAAATAACAACTGACTATGAAAACATGCCCTGGCCAGATTGGCTCAGATGGTTGGGCTTTGTCCCATAAAGCGAAAGGTCACTGATTCGATCCCTGGTCAGAGCACATGCATAGGCTGCAGGTCCATAGGGGCATATGCAAAAGGCAAATTTTATGTTTCTCTCCCTCCCTTTCTCACTCTCTTTCACTGTCTCTAAAAAGAAATAAATAAAATCTTTAAAACAAGGATATTAGAAAACATGGGTTTATTTCTGGACTTTCTATTCTGTTCCATTGATCCATGTATGTTTTAATGCCAGTGCTATACTGTTCTGATTACTATGGCTTTGTAGTATAGTTTGATATCAGAGAACACGGTTTCTCTAATTTTGTTCTTTTTCTCAAGGTTTCAGGGTCTTTTGTGGTTCTACATAAATTTTTGAAATATTTGTTCTAGTTCTCTGAAATATGCTATTAACATTTTGACAGAAATTGCATTGAATTCATAAGTTGCTTTGGGCACTATGGACATTGGAATAATGTTAATTTTTCCTATACAAGACCATGTTATATGCTTCCACTAATTTGTATCATTTACAATTTCTTACATATGTATCTTATAATTTTCTCAGTATAGGACTTCTACATCTTTTGCTAAATTTATTCTTAGGTTTGTTTTTGTTTTGTTTTGTTTTCTGATGCAGTTGTAAATGTGATTTTTTTTTTTTTACTTTTCCTTTCTAATAATTCATTTGTGTGTAAAAATGCAACTGATTTCTGGATATTTATTTTGTATCCTGTTACTTTACTAAATTTATTTATCAGTTCTAGTAATTTTTTGGTATAATTTTTAGGGTTCTCCATATGCAATATCATGTCATCTGGATATAAAGACAGTTTTACTTCTTCCTTTCCAATTTGAATGCCTCTTATGTCTTCCTCTTGTTTGATTAGTGTGGTTAGGACTTCCAGTACTATGTTTAATAAAAGAGGTGAAAGAAGACAAGCCTGTCTTGTATCTGCTCTTAAGGGAAATACTGTTATGTTTTGCCCACTGACTACGATGTTTGTGGGTTTGTCAAATAGGGCATTTATTATGTTGAGGTAGATTTCCTCTATTCTCACTTTGCAGGGAGTTTTTGTCATAAATGGGTGCTGGATTTTATCAGTTATTTTGCATCTATTGATATGATCAGGTGATTTTTGTCTTTCATTTAGTTTATGTATCACATTTCTTGATTTGCAAATATTATACCAACCTTGCATCCCCAGAATAAAGCCCATTTGTTCATAGTATGTAATCATTTTAATGTATCGCTGGATCCAGTTTCCTAATATTTTGTTGAGGACTTTAGCATCCATATTCATCAGAGATACTGGCCTATAATTTTCTTTCTTTGTAGTGTCCTTATCTGGTTTTGGAATCAGGATTTCATTAGTCATAATGGCTATATTCAGAATTTCTTTCATTCTTTGTATTTCATTTTTGAAAGAGTATATGCTTCTAGGAATATAGCCATTTTGTCAAGATTGTCCAATTTGTGAGCATATAGTTTTTGATATATTTTCTTACAGTCTTTTGTATTTCTGTGGTTAGTTACTTCTCTGCTTTCATTTCTGTATTTATTTATTTGGGATCCCTTTTTTTCTTTTTTCTAAATTATTTTTTATCCTCACCCAAGGACAATTTTTCATTGTTTTGAAAGACAGCAAGAGAGAGAGAGAGATAGAGAGAGAGAGAAACATTGATGCAAGAGAGAAAGATTGATAAGCTATCTTCCACATGCAGCATGAGCAGGGATCAAACCTGTGATGTAGGTATGTGCCCTGACCAGGAATTGAACCCGCAACCTTTCAGTGTACAGAACAACATTTCAACCAACTGAACCACACTGGCATGGGCTCTTTTTTCTTTGATGAGTCTAATTAAAGATTTGTCAATCTTGTTTGTGTTTTCAAAGAACCAGCTCTTGGTTTCACTGATCTTTTCTATTTTTTTTTTAAGATTCTATTTTATTTATTTCTGCTCCAATTTTTATTGCTGTGTTTTTTTTTCCTACTTACTTTAGGCTTTGTTTGTTGTCCCTTTTCTAGTTCCAAAGTGTAAAGTTAGATTTTTTTTGAGATATTTCTTGTTTATTGAGATAGGCCTCTAATGTTATAAATTTCTTCCGAAAACTCCTTTCTCTGTATCTCATAGATTTGGGGTTGTTGTGTTCCCATTTTTATTTGTTTCAAGATATCTTTTGATTTCTTTTTTATCACATTGTTAACACTCATTGTTTAGTAATGTTATATTTTGCCTCCATATCTTTGTGTGTTTTTCAGTTTTTTTCTTGTGATCGATATCTACTTTCATACCATTATGGTCAGAAAAAGTGCTTGATACCATTTCAAACTATTTTTTATCCTCACCTGAGGATATATTTACTAGTGTTTTTTTTTTTTTTTTTACTTTTAGAGAGAGGAAGGGGCAAGAGGGAGAGAGAAAGAGACAGAGAAAAAGAGAGAGATCGATGTGAAAGAGAAACACTGATTGACTGACTCTGGCATGCACACCTACTAAGGATGGAACCCACTTCCTAGGTATTTGCCCTGAATGGGAATTGAACATACAACATTTTTGGTGTATGAGATGCTATAACTACTTGAGCCACATGGCCATGCTGAATCTAAACTTTTGGCAGTTCAAAATATGCTAACTTGCTATTATTTCTTATCAAAAGCAGCAAATTTGGTTCTTCTTCAAAACAAACCCAAACTTTATTCAATCAGAATTTTGTATAATATTGTTTACTTTCAGTTATAAATATTGCCTTCAATTTTTATTCAGTGATCATTTAAAAATATAAAATCTCTTGCATAATGCTTTTTTAGTGCAAATAAAATGAACAAAACAAATAAACCAGGATGCAAGATGGCAGAGGACTAAGTGAAAACTACACTAACCTCCTCCCAGGACCAAACAGGAGTTACAACTAAATTTAAAAAAAAAATCATCCAGAATAACCAACTGAACACTAACTGGAGAGAAGCCTTATAACCGAGGACATAGAGAAGAAGCCACTTTACCACAATGAGGCTGGTAGGGAAGGTAGTGGCACGAGAGGGTTGGCTGGGCTCCCCTGGGTGGCAGCTGAAGTTCCAGAGGGACATTTCAGCAACCGGGGTGGGAGGAGGGGTTTCCTCTGAGAAGTGTGGAGTCTAAACCCAAAGCCAAGCACCAGAATGAGGAAAGGATCCCAAATAACATCCAACTGTGAAAAGCAGCGGGATTCTCGTCCACTAGAGGGAAATGGCTAGAGACACAGAAAGCCTCTTAAAGAACCAATGCACAAAATTTCATTTTCAACCACTTACCCTGGCATCCAGCAGAGGGAGGACAGAATGGACATGAGGAGAATTTGGAGTTGGTGGTTCTGGGGAGAGAGCTGAAGGATCAGCCACTAGGATCCCTGTGCTGACTCATTCCTTATACGATAGAAACCATCTTTCTCAGGTAGATCACATCCCTCCAAGTAGAATCAGCTGGAGGGGAAACAATACCCCACCAGCAGGAATCCCTCTTACCTCACCCTGTGGAGCTTAAGCCTGGCTGTTGAAGAGTACAGCTGGAGGCTATTTCAGATATCAAGCCTAACAGAAAACCTGCAGGCAAGGGTCTCTGGGAGATCTGAGACTTTAGTTGATCCTCCCGAGGGCCCAGTGCTGGTAAAAGCCAGCCTTGGAGTGCAGCCCGGTTCTTTCTGCATATACCCAGGCACATCAGAGTGAGCCACAAGCTATGGATCACTTATACTTCCAAACAGGTTGTCCAGGACCAGTCACAGGCAGTGTCTGACATAGGGTTTCACCAGAGTCTTTGCAAATCTTTTTAATACATAGAAACAAATGCAAAAAGGTAGCCAAAATTGGAAGACAAAGAAACAGGCACCAAATGAAACAACAAGAGAATTCTCCAGAAGAACTAAATGAAATGGAAGCACGCAATTTATTAGATATACAGTTTAGAGTAATGGTTACAAAGATACTCAACAGCATGAAAGACATAGAAACCATAAAAAGGACCAGCCAGAAATAAAGAATGCAATTCTGAAATAAATAATACGCTGGAGGAATAAACAGTAGGTTAGATGAAGCAAAGGGTTGAATCAGCAATGTAGAAGACAGGATAGGAAAAAACACCCAAGCAAAGCAGCAAGAAGAAAAAAGAATTTTAAAAAAGTGGAGAGAGCTTAAATTTATTCCCTTTATGCCCATCAAGATTTGCTTTTACATATTTAAGTGTTTCTATGTTGGGTACATAAATGTTTACAAGTATTCTATCCTCTTGTTGGATGGTTCTCTATTATACAATAGATTTCTTTGTCTCTTACTAAAGCCATGTTTTAAAGTCTCTTTTGTCAAATATAAGTACAGTCATACCTCGGTACTCATCAGCTTCAGAACTCACCGAACCCTGTACTTGTCACATTTTGGTGAGAAAAAAAGTTTTAACACCTGGCGCTTGCTGGCCACTCAGTGCCCCTCCCTCACAATGAAACAGAGGTAGCTCATGAACAAGTCAGCACTCAGCAGTTTCAGCACTGGTCAGGAGTTCCAGGACAAATTAACAACAAGTATCAGGTTACCACTGTATTGCTACCCCAGCTTTTTTTTCTTTCTGTTTGCATGAAATATCTTTTACAATTCCCTTATTTTGGCCTGTGTGTATCTTTTTTTTTTGATCCAGGTCTCTTACAGGCAGCATATATATGGGCCTTCTTTTCCATTCAGCTACCTTATCTTTCGATTGGAACATTTAAGCCACTTACATTTTTTTAAATTTTATTTTCCCACCCATGATAAAATGGAAAATGTAAATTCAGGATGTGTTGAGAATAGCAAAAGGCAGTTGGGAATAAAGCTATCAAACCAGAAAAGGAAATTTATGATGAATCAACATATTTATCTGGTTATACAAAATAGTAATTGATTAAAAAAATAAAAAAAATTATAGTTTATCATTAATACAAGGTTTCAGGCTATTAACATATAAAACTATAATTAGTATTATGGTAGTAGATATATCAAGAGAGATGTCAAGGTTGGTATAAACTAATAGGGCCCCACCTTAATCTAAGGAACAATAAGTGTGGGGCACTTTGGATGAAAATGCCTGAATCCACATATACCGTCCCTTTCAAAATAAAGCTTTGTACATATATGTACAAAAACTTTTTAAAACATATAAGTACATTCTCTTAATATTCAATCTCATTTGAATACATTATTGAATTCATAACAGTCTTTTTCCTTTGTGATTTTTTTCAAGCCAGTGATACCCCAAATACAACTAACAAAGAATGGCAGCTTTTAGGCCTTCTAGATATGCACAAACAAACAAATACATAATTGAAAAGACTTGGAAACAGTGTAAATAACAAAACCATTTAGAGTTCAAAGGCATGATACACTGGCATGGACTAGGATAACCAATAAAAATGTTTTGGAAATGGTAGAACTTAAGTAAGTTATTGAGAGATGGTGGGAGGATTCATATATGAAAGAACATATTAGATATGAGTACAATGGCATAATAAAAACTTTCATCTAATTGATAAGGCTAGTGTAATTGGACCAAAGTTTCAAGAGGTAAAAATGGTCAGGACCTTAAATACCCAATGACAGATGTCAAATTTCATCCTCAAGGAAGGGGTACACTGACGGAATGTTAGTAGGAAAGTGTCCACAATGAACATTTTCTTGAGTATCATGTATAAACCTCTTTTTCAAAGACCAATAGCTGAATTATCCTTGGAAAACTTCCTTTTCCATATTCTTAGTCCTTCAGTCAATGCAGAGTGTGGATTTTATCTTATCCTCAAGACTCCAGGCCTGGGCATCAATATCAGGCCTGACCAGAAAATGTATTTAAACTCCTTGGCCAAGGATGAACTATTGAAACAAGCAAGTCTGGTATGACAGTACAAGAAAGTTTGTTTAACAGTTAATTAGTTTAACAGACAGTTGAAAAGGGGCAATCTCATTCTGTGAGGATTTCTACGCAGTGAGCGTGTAACCTGAGAAGAGCTTGGAGTCACCAATAGAATCTGTTTAAGAATGAAGATGACAAAGAGAAGGGCAGAACTGGGCAATGGGAGAAGTAACTTGCAGGAAACACAAATTTTTCAGCACCTTCATATATCTGAGCCTAAATACAATTGTGCTGCTGAAATGTTCAATCATATCAGCTAATAAATTCCCTTTTTAGTTTAAGCCAATTTTCAGAATGGTCCCTGATTCTTAAAATAAAAAGAGGTCTTATTAATTCACTAATAGAATAAACATGTAAGATTGTGTCAAAAAACAAGGTCTGTAACTATGGAAAGAGAACATTTAAAGTTACAGAGTGAGTGTTGCTCCAATGATTTACCACTAAAGAAGAAAAACATTTCCCAAATATGGCACTTTCCCCACAGAGAATGATTTGTGGGGAAGGAAAACCATGGAACGGGGAATTAGTTTCACAGACAGCATTGGAAAGAAAAATATCTGACCTCACAAAACTATAACAGTCATAATACACAAAGTTGTCAGCCATAAATTTATGTTGGAATCATATAGTTTACTATCAAAAATATAGTTCTTGAATGTAGCAAATATGGTTAGAATCTAAAAGGGACCAAAGAAACAAACGTCTTGAAGAAACCTAAGTGGTTAGGAAGCAATGTAATTTTCTGCACACAAAAAAGAAACACAAAATGTATGGTTCAGAGAATGAAAGTGGAAGAAGTGGCTTCATAGGAACTGATCATATCTGAAAACCAGAATTTTAAATCAAATATTTTTTATCTTTTCAGAAACCAAGTGCATAGGATTTAATCTAATACCACCTTTAGAAAACAACTTTAAATGATAAATTTAAATTAAAATATTATTTCAAAAAAAAAACTTTTAAAAAGCACTACCATTCACCTAAACAGTTTTCACGTAATAATTTAATATGTAATAGTTTAACAAATTGCCTTCCACTGTGCTTCTGTAAACTTGCTATTTTATCTAACATTAATCTAATATAGTAATTAAGAACAATCCAATCTGGCCAAGAGAAAAAGTTCAGTGAGTTAAAAGCATAAAGATTAAAAAAGATAAACAAACTAATGGAAAGACTAGAATATAAATACCACTAAGTCCCGAGATATTTTGGCCCAGTGTCAAAACTGGACAAAAAATATTTACAATACTTAAACCTCTGGATTAATTTAATTGAGACAAGAGAAAAAGAAAGATGAAAGAGTGAAAGAGTGAAGGGAAGTGGAAGGAAGGAAGGAAGGAAGGAAGGAAGGAAGGAAGGAAGGAAGGAAGGAAGGAAGGAAGGAGGGAGGGAAGAAAGGAGGGAGGGAAGAAAGGAGGGAGGGAAGAGAAGGAAAAGAGGGCAGAAGGGAGGGAGGAGGGAAGAAGGAAACACTAATCCTTGGTTTAAAAATCTTAAAACCCAAACATGTGTGCTTGCTTGGAAAACCTCTGAGCGAGGTTCATAAGCTAGGTTACAGGTCATTGAGTTTTTCAGAACACTGTCCTTCCATTAACATAGTAGAAAGATAATTTGCTAAATGAAGTTTCTAACTGCCTTCTATAGTACTCAATTTCTCAGGACTCATAAAAGTATATAAAGGCACTAACAGAATGGTCTCTAGAAACCTCTTTAAATAAATTCGGTTCTGCTTAGAGCTCAACAAAATTCTGGCTTTATCCCACAATGATGACATAAGATTAGATGGCATGTTACCTTACTCATTCTCAAAACCCTATGTTACAAAGGACATTCATTTTTAAATGTTCTTTCTTATTTGACACCCTTCTATTCCCTTTTCCATTCCCTATTTTCTATTCCCTTTTCTTTCAGTACAGATGACTGTAATTTTTTTAATTGGCAGGCATATGTACACACACATAAACACATACATACATATTATACACATATATACATATACACATGCATAAAGGTACAATATGTACACACATGTTATGAGTTGCTAGATCCATTCTTCTCAAATACTAGTTTCATGATAGGAAAGAAAGGAAAAGAGGCTTGGACTATTGTAATGTTTCAGACATGGGTAGCGTGACTAAAATAGAGGAGAGCCCATCCAAAGAGTTGATCCAATCCCACTTGAGTGGATACCTTTATAATGTTAATATCTAGAAAGTGGTCTAATAAAATGCTCCTTTCAGATATCTCCCCAGTTGTATAATTAATTAAACCTAAATGATTCAGGAGAAACATTTCATTAAATGGTTAGACCTCTATTTAAAGCTTCAAATCAGGTCCACATGAGAGGAATTAACATCATATTTTCTTTTTTTTCACATTCTCCTTCAAATACCATCAATAATTAAGTCTTCATTTCTTTAGAATGAGCAGTCCAGAATCATAGAAAGTTAGAGCACTAACAAAGTCATCTGGCCTAACACTCACGGTCTATATGTAAAAAAATAAATGAGGCTTGAAGAGAGTAAGTGCTTTGACCAGTTCACATATCAGTTAGTGACGGAGCTGTCTCCTGCTTACTCTCTTGACTCTCAGCTATAAGCTCTTTTCTTAGTCAGTCGTATTTCACACTACAAACATCTGGCCTAATATTTGGTTTCCTGAAAATAAGTGGTGATTACTTATAAAGGTATAAATTTTTTTTTTCTCATGTGAAGATAGAGTAAATCTATAGAGAAGTTGTCAAGATTCCATACATGTTTGAATTTAAATTCAAAGTTTGGCTTCTCTGTCTATGAACTAACTCACTTTCCCAGCTCCAGCTTTGCATTTTTTTGTTTTTGATTTTGTTTTTTTTTTGTTTTTTTTATGTGGGTTTATACACACAAGAATAGTAATCTTGCCAGGACTCAGGTTTTTGCGAGGGCCTATTTGTTTGTTCTAATGTTTATCTTTGTTTTTGTTTTGCACCTACCTAATGAGGCAATGAGTCAGAGATGAGAGGAGCAGGTAATGAAAGACTTCTCTAGCCTAACCCTGTGGACTCAGTATCAAACACTAGGGAGATGACAATCTTTTAAAAAGTTGACAAAGCTGTGTCCGTTTGAGACTTCCTGAGACAGGCTGAAGTGTAAGTGGAGCTACTTTGAACCAAGTCAGCTGCCGAATTAGGTAGCGTGTTTTTTCCAATTCTAGCAAGGAAAATAACTTGGCTTCAACAAAGTAATGATATAAAATAATGCAATTCTGTATGTGACCTCAAAGTTTTGTTCTGCAGAAGTTTAAAAAAAGACCTGGAACCTAAATAGAGGAAGAGCATTCTTTGAGGAAAAAGAAGCTACAATGACAGGGATGGATCACACTTCACACACAAAATAGTTTCTAGACAACAAAGAAGGAGGTTGGAGTGAAAACATGAAGAGGACCCTGTCAGAGACACTTCAGGCAGGGTGTAGCCGGCCAGAAATAATTCATCAGGCCTTGAGTGTGGACCTTACAACAATGCAGATAGGATAGCATAGCAATGAAATGTGGATATTTGTGGGACTGCCCAAAGCCAGTGAGTTCCAGAGAAATTCTAATTAATTTTTATTGCACATTGCTTAACTAATCACAACTAAATGTATAGTCACAGTTTTCAAAGGAAGAAAAAACTAGTGACGGAACTGGACATTTCATACAAGGATTTTAACAGCTGATAAACAACTAGAATGTACTGGAGAAAAAGCATCCATTTTGGCAAAAAGTTTTATATTAATATACATAAACATGTTATTTACTTATTGTCAGTAACTGAAAAACAAAATCCATGGGCACTTAAATTTATTCTTAAATAGATAGAAAGTTTACTTCCCTGACAATATTGCATTAAGAACAATTTTGCTTTGGTTCAAAATGCTGACATTCTCTCAACCATCAGACAATATGTCTGTTGTAGATTGTTATATCACAGACATAAATACAAATGTGGGCAAAAGTAAAATGCCAACACACACCAACATGAAGTTTTTTATTATCTTTCTCATCTCCTAATATATTCATCTTCAAAGTGAATCTCTTTTTCATATTTCAACCTTTATTGTTAAAATTGTGCTTCCAAAACACTGAGCTTGTGAAACAATTGATACTAAATGTGAATATTGTCCTGAGAAATTTGGATTAAGCCAGGAAATAAAAATTCTAGCATTAAAATGGAACCAAATCCACGCATTTGACTCTCCTCCTCCCAAAGACAATAGGCAGCCCAAGATTTTTCTTATGTTGTCAAGTCTGGCCAGAAGTACAGATGAGGCATGCAGCTCTTCCAGCTTCATAACTATTTTTCATGGACTATAAAACCGACCCATATAACAAGACGGGTTAAATTCACTGGGGAAAAGTAGTCTGGAATATCCTATGTACCCTAACTATTAGCTCACTAGACTCTAACCTCTTTTTCCTAATTTTAGCCCACATGTCAAATATACAAAATATCTTATCCTTAATTAGTATCTTATTTCTGTTAAAATTTAAAGTAGTTTGTGTTAAAAGCTTTAAGATATCTCTAATGTAATAAAGACACATGTAGTTAACTTTTTATTGTTGCTTTCAGCAAAACTATACAGAGCAGAAGCCACCCAGCATGGCCTAAGGAAAGAGGAACAAGTTGTGGCGAAAGAGCAAAAATACCCCTTGGAAACCAGGTCAAAGTAAGAGAAGAGACCGTAGTCTTTAACGTAGGCTCTTTGTGTACAGCAACATGTACAGTTACCCTCATGCAATTTTAGAATTACCTCTAAAATTCACTGTGGGGAATATGTTTTAACTAAAATGAAAATAGTTGGAAATGATTCTGCTTTCAGAAACTGGGTTAGAAATGTTGGATAATGTGTCTTAGAAGAGAAAATATGAAAAAAGTACATACAAACATGTTTTAGGGTATCAAAGATTTCAGAAGAGAAAGAATTACAGATTTAGGATTAAGAGAAAAAAGTGACAGAGAATAATAAACTCAGATTTGGGACCAGTTCTCTCTAATACCAGAGGTATAGGAGGGTGGGGAGGAGTGTAGGAGAGTAAAGGGGGGATAAATGGTAGTGGAAAGAGACTTGACTTGAGGTAGTTAACACACAATACCATATACAGATGATATATTATAGAACTGTCCACCTCAAACATATAATTTCATTAACTGATGTCACCCCAGTACATTCAATAATAAATAAATAAATAAATTTTAAGAACAAAAAACAAATAAGTGATCTTCATCTGCTGCTCCTGGAACTTGCATATATGTACATATGTTAGGCCTTTTTGCTTTCTTCCGTATGTCTTTTTTTTTAAGCTATCATATGACAGAAGGAGAAATTTTACTTGGAAATGTAAAAGGATACAGTCGTGCCCTCTTACTCATGGGGGTTACATTCCCAAGACCCTCAGTAGATGCCTGAAACTGCAGATAGTATTGAACCCTAAATATACTATGTTTTTCTCCTATACATACATACCTATGATAAAGTTTAATTTATAAATTAAGCAGAGTAAGAGATTAACAATAACTAATAACAAAATAGAACAATAACAAGAATATACTCTAATAAAAGTTATATGAATGTGGTCTCTCTCTTTCTCTCAAATGCCGTATTATGCTGTACTCACCCTTCTTGTGCTGACGCAAGATTATAAAATGCCAAACCTACTCCTGACACTGTATAGCCATCCCTTACTTGCAATAAATGGCTTCGTGTCACTTTTTTCAGGGGTCCTTTGCTGAAGTTTTCATATAGGCTTCAAGCTTTCTGGCACAACACATAGCCATCAATCAAAGCCCATTTTCTTTTCATGTCTCCCACCCACAAACTTAATAACTTTTCCATCTTAACTTAGCACTTCTCATACACTGTGGCTGTAACTTGTAGTTTGTTGAAACAGAAAAACCAGCACAAATTTCTTTTCCCTTTCTCACAAATTTACAGATAGAAGATTTGTTATCATGGTAGATCTTAGCATTTTCAGTATATTTTGTTCTTTATTAAGTGAAGAACTTTCCCCTTTTCACTTAAACGAAGCACTTTACAGCTTCTCTTTTGCATAACTGAATTGTCAGCATCACTACTCTGGCACTTCAGGGCCGTTATTAAGGCAAGTAAGGGTACTTAAACACGAGCATAATGTGCTGTGAGAGTCACCCTGATAACCGAGAGGGCTACTAAGTGACTAATAGGTGGGGAGCAGACACAGCATGGAGATGCTGGGCAAAGAATGACTCACCTCCCACACAGGATGAAGCAGGTGGGCACAAGATTTTATCATGTTTCTCAGAACAGCAACTTAAAAACTTAAATTATTTTATTTCTGGAATTTTCTATTTAATATTTTCAGACATTCTTTGACCATGGGTAACTGAAACTGCAGAAAGCAAACCTATGAATAAGTAAGGATTACTGCATTTCAGTAATAGGGTGAAGGTTTATTGAACATCTTTAAGAGAGGGAAGGTGTTAAAGGAAAATGGAATTCATGAGCATAAATTCAGAAAGCAGCAAAAACCAGCAGTGTGACTAAATCATAAGACCAGTGAGGAATGAAAAGAAACAGAAAAGGAGGGGGCAAAAAACAGGGAACAAGAGTAGGAATCTTAAGGGGGGTCATATTGCCGTCATTCTAAGAAGTTTGGACTTTTTCTTACTAACATTGGTTCCAGATTTTTCATGAATTAGGAACCCCTTTCCATCAAAAATCATTTAAAGCTCAGTGTGCACATATTTGCACCACATTTCTTTTTTGAGGATTTAAGTTCCCCCTTGACAATGGAAAAATTAGTCTGGCTTCTTTCCAACCCTATCTCCCAGCCCCAGTAACCTCAATAATTACTCCGTAAATAAGCAAGTTAGCCAATAAGAAGCTCCTTGAGTTCCTTCCTTCCTTCCTTTTTCTTTCTTTCTTTTTTTTTTTCTGTTGCTGGAGCAGTTAGGAAAAGAGCTCTCTTCCTCTGGAATTATAAGCTATAGAGAAAATGTAAGTGGAGCTCCTTGCAGCCTATGAAGCAAACCCTCTGTGCTAAGAAAGAACTAGGCCGCTGAAGAAAGAGAAACGGAGCTCAAAGGAGGTGGGAGGGGCCTAAAGCTAAGGTTTAAGCCTCTGATTTCAGTCCTTATGTAGAAAGTCCTACCTTGCCTATATTTGTGACACAATCTTGCAAATATGTCGTAGGCATATTATTTCATCTTGAGGTACTTGCCAGTTTGTGACGCCTTTATAGTAAAACTATTACCCTCGTTGGCATCAGGATTCCATGGCTGGAACTCAAGGTACAGGCACTACCTCTGGCTGGTGTGGCTGGCGCAGCAAATAGGGCACTGGCCTGAGAACCGAAAGGTTGCTGGTTCGATTCCTGGTCAGGGTCCATGCTTGGGTGGGGGGCCAGGTCCCTAACTGGGAATATGTGAGAGGTAATTGATAGATGTTTCTCTCACACGTTGATATGTCTCTCCCTCTCTTCTCCTCTCTCTAAAAATAAATAAATAAAATCTTAAATACTATATAAAACTGTCAAGCTACAAGCAATAGAAAGAATAGGAAGCTAACAAAATTATAGAGAAATAAAATAGCTAGCTTTATTTCTGTGGATAATACAGATTTCAGTAAAATAATTATGATTCTTTTTAGGTAAATTTCATATTGCTTAACTTTACTCCTTTCCTCTTTATTTTTATCTAGGCAATATTTATATATTTAACACATCTGTGGACATAGAGTTGTAATAGATAAATAGTATTGTTCCCAACGAATCCATCATGTCAACAAAGGACTGAATTAGTTGAACTTCATAGACAGACATCTTAACACAAGTATCCCAGTATGTTTAAAATAGAAAAGCCATATTGAAAAATAAAAAATGGTTTTTAAAAGAAGCCTGAAACACCAATTCAAAAGAACCGATGCACCCCTATGTAAGCAGCAGCGTTACTTACAATAGCCAAGTGATGTAATCAGTCCCCATCAGTAAACGAGTGGATCAAAAACCTGGTACATTTATACAATGGAATACTATTCAGCAGAAAGAAGGAACTCCCACCCTTCGCAACAGCATGGATGGAACTAGAGAGCATTATGCTAAGTGAAATAAACCAGGCGGCGAAAGACAGAAACCATCTGATCTCACCTATAAGGGGAACCTAATGAACAAAACAACCAGCAAAGTAGAACCAGAGGCACGGAAACAAGGAACAGACTGACAGTAGCCAGAGGGTGGGGCGGGGGCGGGGGAGAAGATATAAGAGAGGAAATAAGGAAAAGGAACTGGTTAAAGAAGAAGTATAAATGACCCGAGTGCATGGACAACTGAGTGGGGATTGACTATGAGAGCTGGGGGTGTGCAGGGCAGGGAAAAGCAATAGGGGAAAATTGGGACGACTGTAACAGGACAACAATTTTTAAAAAGTTACAATCTATAAAATACCATTCATTCAAAAAAATTTTTTGAACAAAAAAAATAAAATAGAGAAGCATCTTCAATTAAAAAAAAAAAATAGCAGAGCCCTGGCCAGTGTGGCTCAGTTGGCTGGAACATCAGTCCCATAGGCCAAAAGGTTGTTGGTTGAATTTCCAGTCAGGGCACATACCTGGGTTGCAGTTGATCCCTGGTCTCATGCATAAGAGATGGCAGCTAATCGATGTTTCTCTCTCACATCGATGTTTCTCTCTTTCTCTCTCTCTGTCCCTCTTCTTCTCTCCTCCTTTCTCTCTAAAAAGCAATGAGAAAATGTCCTCAGGTGAGGATAAAAAATATATATATTGCTGAAATCTATAGGAACATGACTGTAATTCGCCCTTGCAAAATCATTTGTTTGGTGTCATTGTTTCCTCTCCCTGCTCTTCTAAGTAAATGTGATTTTTTTTAAATTCAAAATTGACATTCTGTGAAATTCATTTTGAGAATCAAAAATCAGCCTTTGTCAGATGCTTGGTTTCTCAGAAAATAAGAAGCTGGAGATTTTGATGTTGATGCCTTTAATTTTCCGAAGTGGAACAGATGTTCTCCAAATATAATAGATTCATGTCTATGTGAATCCTTCATTTCTGAAAACAAACTTTCAGAAATACTAGTTTCCATGTAAAAAAAAAAACAAAAACAAAAAAACAGTCTCCGTTTTTCAACAAAAGGAAATCTGTTTTAAAGAGATTAAGTCAGGGTGGCTCTAAGTGTTGATGTTGTTTCTTGTTATGGTTAATTTCAGCTTGTAGTTCTACATGATCATCACTCTATCAAAGAGATGATTGTCAGTGTTCTATGGTATTTATAAGAAGGTCTTGAAGACAACAGGCCAGGTGGCAAAATGTACAAGGTCAAGTCTATGAGGACTTGCTTCTCCAGAGATACCTATTGAATATTTTGTCACCACGTGCTGTCAACACTTTTGACACCATTCACAATGCCCCTTTCTCTTTTTCGCTCCCTGTCAGATTTAATTGCCACCCCTATACGTTGTCAGACCTCTCCAATTTCACTGTCATCACTGTCACCACATTCTTGTCCTGCTTCTCTTTTCAACTTGGTGCCATATATCCTGAATACTGCAGTCCAATTCATCTTCCCAAAATACTATTTTAATTAAATAAATTTTTGCCACTACATACTATATTTCTAAAATGCAAATTATAACCAATTCAGAAAGCCTAGCACAATGTTTTCAAAACTCTCCCCCTATCAACTTTTTAAAGATTCTAAAACATTTGTCAGCTCTAAGACATTTGTCCTTTTTCAGTGTTTCCTTCTTCCTTATTCTCTCCTTCTCCCACTTGACTGCTATCCAATATTACACACCCACTCATCCTGCAGAGTTTATAAATCTTTTCCAGGACTCTTAATCTCACTTTTAAGCTCAAATTGGCCAGCACAGACATTTTTATGTTTTATAAATATTTGGGTAAATATCTCTTATTGTATGGTAAAATTTTGAATAATTTCTTATAATCCCCATGATGCCATCACTTTGTTTTTACAAATGTTTAGCTATTGAAAAAAATGAAAAATAAACAGAAACATTTTAACATTTTTATACTGGGAAGAGGGGGAAGAACATAAAGTTCCCAAGCTAAATGTCACAACTTAAATCCAGTTGGCTTGAAATGTTGCTTCCTATAATTCTCAGACATGCATGAAGTTTACCTTTTTAACGAAAACATTATCTGCTGTTTCCTTCATCACCATCATTAGATAAGCTCTACCACAATTCTCATGTAGAATGTTTTAACTGTGTACATTTAGAGAAATCAGAATAAATAGGTTTTGGTAGATATATGAAACAAAATACATTTTATGGTGATAGACACAGGTGATGTCTTTGAATATTTAATTCCATTTGTATGTCCCACTTCAACTCTAAGTCTCAGAGAATTTGTTTAATCTATTTTGTATTTCCTTTACTGCCTTTAATTCAGTTACAAATTACCAGGTATTTTACAAGGGCCTGAATAGTAATATCCAAATAATGTAAAATGAAAAATGTGAGTTTAATATCCGAAACATTATTGTTTAGAGCCCAACATTATTGTTTAGTTACTGCCCTCTCCTCAGTAGCCTGAAATTTGAGGTTTCCATTCTAAGAAGCTCTCTAGCTGATCTATCACTGAAGCCCTGGCATCTACCTGAAATGGAGGAACATTGGTAACATCGACAAAAATGGTTTCCAACAGTTAATACTAATGGCTTGCTAGAAAAAAATCCTTTAAAAGTCATTACAAATCTGTCTTAATCCTTTCTGGAAAAGGCAAAGCAAGATATAAATGAAGTCATCTTTTTTCTTTCTTTGGGGAAGGAATACATGCAGATCATTTTCTCATAACTTGGAAAACAATTTTTCCTTAGCTTTTTCCTGAAGGGCTTTATCTTTCTTTACTTACAAAAAGACACACACCCACACAAACAGTTGGTGCTTAAACTTTCTCTGTAGCATCCAAATTTTGAAATCCTTCCTGTTTTCTACAAACAGTAAAGTATGTCTTGATATTTACCACAGCACAAAGGTGAAACATAACTCATTGAGATACCAGAAAATGTGAGATTCCTGCAGAGGTACGAGAAGCCTGCATGAAGCTCAAATTCAATTGACCAAACCCTCTTCCCACCTCCTCCCCACCTGATCCCCTGCCTAGGTTTTCCTCCCATGACTTAATTATAACCACTTTGTATAACTGTACCCAGGAGTACACACTCCCAGCAAAATGTATCCAGGTGAGAATGTGGACATTTTCTCCTCTTTCCTCAATGTTAGGTAGGAAAAAAAATCTGTCTTCCAAGTCAATTTTATTGAACCATAAGAGGTGGGGAAAGACACATACCTTTGCTTGAGAGAAGATTTCTTCTGAAAGACCTGGAGAGTAATAATATGTGTGAAATGAATACTAAAAAACATTGATATTGAGGAATCTTAATGAGAGAATTGGTTAATATCTGAAACCCACCATCATCATTTAACCTTATTTAAAGCATTTAACGTCTTATGTTCCAATGGTCCAAGAAGAACTTACAACCTTTCATTGTTTTAGTAAGTTTTTATTGAATGACTAAAATGTTTCAGGCAATATTCTGTGAATAAAGCCGAGATGGTTCCCACGGACACAGAGCTCAGACATAGCAGAGAAGGTACATTTTCCACATTAACACATCATGCCCCTCAGTGTCTGGGCCTCCTTCCCGCATCTCAGATACTGACCTTTCTTCTAGCCAGACACCTGGGACCAATTACATATGCTCTCTTTTCTCTCACTCTGACAACCTCTTAGTAATCCGCTTTGGAATCCTAGCTCCTAACGCTGCCGTCTATGCTAACAAATGACACTTGGGAAGCTCTACCTTCCCAAGTGAGATAGATTACTGCTGCCTGGAACAAAATTAAAGTCTAAATACATGATTTTTTTTTAACTATATGTATACATTTTTACTTGTGTTCTTGTCAAAGCAGGGCAACTCACAATGAGTTTAATTTCACTTTTAGTATACCCCGGGCCATCGGTTTCACATTTTTCTTGCTTCCTTCTTCTCAGTTTTGATAAAGGTCTCATTTATTCTCCATGATTGCCTCAGCATTCTTTCCATTTTCTTTTGATTATAGAAGTCTTCATTTCTCTGCCATGACAACCGAACCAAATAAGGTAAAGAGAAGGAATGATTTATAAATGGAAAATGTGATAGGTTATATTTGGGGCCCAATCACACTGCTTTGGTAACTAAATATACATGATGTCTCTTTCAGTTTTCCTGATGATTTAAAGCTAAAGAATATAGGAGTCCCAGCCAAGATGGAGGCATAGGTAGATACGCTTTGCCTCCTCGCACAAACATAAGGGGATTCACAACAAACCTCAAAACAAAATATAGCCAGTGCTGCCAGAAAATCAAACTGTATAGAAGTCCAACAACCAAGAATTTAAAGAAATATTCATCCAGATGAGTAGGAGGGGTGGAGCTAGGGAGCCGGGGCAGAGAGAACATGGTGTGGTAGCAACTAGGCAGGAGTAGTGGTGCAGGTAGAATGGGCTGTCCCACATTCACATGTGACAGATAAAATTTGGGAGGGACACCTGGGAGAGAGCCACCCCAGCCCCAGGCCACACCGTGCAGCCCAGGACTCCAGCACCAGGTAAATAAAGCCTCATAAATTCTGGTTTTAAAAGTCAGTTGGAGTTGGTGTGGTGGAAGAAACTGCTGGTCTCTCAGAAGAGTCCATTTAAAGGAACTGCATTGCCCTAGAATGTACACAAACCCACCCACTGTGGGATTCAGTAGCAGGCAACAGCTTGAAGGGCATCAGTCACATGCAAGAACTGGGGGAAGTAAATGGAAATGGAGCGAGACCTGGAGCAAGAGGCATTGTTCTCTCTCCAACCCCTTACCTACATACAGCACCACAAAGCAGCAAATGGGGATCCCCCACTCTGGCTAATACCTAAGGCTCTGTGCCTTACAATGAAACAGGTGTGCTGAGACAGAATCAAAGCAGCTTTACCTAATGCACAGAAACAAACATAGGGATGCCACCAAACTGAGGAGACAAAGAAATATGGCCCAAATGAAAGAATAGAACAAAACTGCAGAAAAAGAGCTAAATGAAACAGAGATAGCCAACCTATTGGATGCAGAGTTCAAAACACTGGTGATAAGAATGCTTAGAGGTCTCACTGTGTACAGCAAATGCATAACAGAAGACATGAAGGCTATACTAAGTGAAATAAAGAAAAATCCACAGGGAACCAACAGTGAAGGGAAGGAAACCAGTGTTCAAATCAATGATTTGGAACAAAAGGAAGAAATAAACAGTCAACCAGTACAGAATGAAGAAATAAGAATTAAAAAAATGAAGAGAGAATAAGAAGACTCTGGGACATCTCCAAATGTGCCAACATCTGAATCGTAGGGGTTCCAGGAGGAGAAGAGGAAGAGCAAGAAATTGAAAACTCATTGAAAAAAATAATGAAAGATAACTTCCCTAATTTGGGGAAGGAAATAAACATACAAGTCCAGGAAGCACAGAGAGTCCCAAACAAGTTGGACCCAAAGAAGACTACACCAAGACACATCATAATTAAAATTCCAAAGCTTAAAAATAAAGAATCTTAAAAGCAGCAAGACAAAAGCAGAGAGCTACCTACAAAGAAGTTCCCATAAGACTGTCAGCTGATTTCTCAAAAGAAATTTTGTAGACAGGAAGGGAATGGTAAGAAGTATTCAAAGTGATGAAAAGCAAAGACCTACAACCAAGACTACTCTACCCAGCAAGGCTATCATTTAGAATGGAAGGGCAGATAAGGTGCTTCCCAGACAAGGTAAGGCTAAAGGAGTTCATCATCACCAAGTCCTTATTATATTAAATGTCAAAGGAATTTACTTGCTTGTTCAAAACTATGAACAGTAAAGTGGCAACAAACTCACAACTATCAATAACTGAACCTAAAAAAACAAAAACAAAAACAAACTAAGCAAACAACTAGAACAGGAAAAGAATCTCAGAAATGGAGATCACAAGGAGGGTTATCAGCAGAGAGGAAGAAGGAGGAGAATGGGGGAAAAGATACAGGGGTTAAGAAGTATAATTGGTAAGGACAAATAGACAGGGTAATGTTAAGAATAATATAGGTAATGGAGAAGCCAAAGAACTTAAGTGCATGACCCATGGACATGAACTAAAGGGGAGGGATTACTGGAGGGAACGGGTGTACCAGGCAGAGGTGGACAAAGGGGAAAAAATTGAGACAACTATAATAGCATAATCAATAAAATATATGTTTTTTAAAAAGCTAAAGAACAAAGATAAATTCTAAAGTGGATTTGAGCTTAAAAGCCTACCATTTGCCAATTATCATTCCTATATTTCAAGAAGAATTCTATACAAATATGCTCGTAAGTTTGGGTGGGAATATGAGAAATAAATATATATATTTCTTTTCAGTTCATCAGTGAATTGAAAAGGAACTTTTAGATCTCTGCCCAAGAACTCCCAAAAATTAGGGCAAATGGTGGAGATAGGACTAAAAATGGAAACCTAAGAGATGCAGAGCCATATACTGGAAGGCAGGTACTCTTTTTCATTACACAAATGCACTACTGATTTGGGGTGTCTACACATGCTAGGCACTGTTTAAAGCACTGGCAATACAGATGTGCTTTCATATTCTAGCCCAGGAGACAAATGATAAACATGTAACCATATCAAGATGTGCATATTATTTTCCCAATTTTAAATATTTTAGTTTTTAATTTTTAAATATTCTGCAAAAATGTGGTTTTAAGATAAGAGAGTAAAGAAGAATTTACCGTGTACCCAAAAGAATCAACAAAATGAAAAAGCAACCTATAGACTAAGAGAACTATATGCCTGATAAGGGGTCAATATCTAAAATACATAAAGAATTCATACAACTCAATAGAAAAATTGTGAAATTTTAAAACAAGCAAAGAACCTAGTCATTATTCCGAAGAAGGCATGCAATGGCAAACAGGTACATCAAAAGGTACTTGACATAATCATCAGGGAACTACAAATCGAAGCCACATTGAGATAGCACCTCATACTTTTCATGATGACTACCATCATAAAAACAAATGTTGTCAGGGATGTACACTGTTGAAGGAAACGTAGATTGGTACAGCCACCAATGATGACAGAATGAAATCTTAAAAAATTAAAAGTAGAAATACCATAATCCAACAATTCCATAGCTAGACATTTATCAAAAAAAACACTATCTCAAAAAGATATATGCACCAACAAGTTTATTGCAGCATTAATCACAATAGTCAAGATACAGAAAAAACATAGCTAAAGAAAATATGAAACAAGGGAATGGGAAACAAGGAGATACTGCTATTTTCAACAATATAGAGAATCTTGGGGGCAGTATGCTAAGTGAAATAAGTCAGGCAGAGTAAGACAAATACAGTATAATGTCACTTATATGAGGAATCTTAAAAAGCTGAACTCATACAAACAAAGATTAGAGACATAATTACCAGGAGCTGAGGTTGTAGTCAAAGATGTGGGGCTGGGAAATGTGTGGCTGCCCTGGCTGGTGTGGCTCGGTTGGTTGGAGTGTCAAACAAAAGTTGCAAGTTTGATTCCCAGTCAGAGCACATACCTAAGTTGTAGGTTCGGTCCATAGTAAGGGCGTGTATGAGAGGCAATCCATCAATGTTTTTCTCTCACTACTATGTTTCTCTCCCTCTCTCTTTCTCCCTCCCATCCCCTCTCTCAAAATCAACAAGCGTGTCCTCAGGTGAGGATTTAGAAAAGGTACAAATTTCTAGTTATAAGATGCATAATTTCCGAGTATCTATTGTGCAGCATGGGGATTAGAGTTAATAATATCATATTATATACTTGAAAATTGCTAAGAGAGTAAGTTTTAAATGTTCTAACTACACATACACACAAAAGTAGTAATAATTGTGTGATGTGATGGAGGTGTTAACTAACATTATGGTGGTAATTATTTTGCAATATGTAAGTATATCAAATCAAAACATTGGTACAACTTTAACTTACACAATATTATATGGCAATTGTATCTCAATAATGCTTGGGGAAAATAATTTTTCAAAGTGTAACTTGATATATTTCTAACATAGAAACAAAAATGGAAGGACAAAAAAATTAACATTACTTATCTACTCCTCACCTGAATTTGGTGTTTCTTTTAACCTTCTCATTAATCCTCTGAATAATAGATAAACTATATATTTGTTCTTCGAACTTTATTGAGGCTTCCGTTAAGACCTGCAGTATGATGAATTTTTGCAAATGTTTCCTAATGTTCTATAGATTGACATTATGCTAAGCTTATTAATGTTCTTGTACAAAGATTTATATTACTGATTATATAATTCGTATTTGTTATAATATATTATATCACATGCTTAATAATTTTTAATCTATGAATATAGTAATTTGAGCAATGCACGAAAGTTATTAAAGGTAAAGGTGAATCATCATCTTTTCTAGTTTTTTTCACTTTTGCTGTCATATTCTGAGTTTATGTTATTGGATTTGTACAAGCTTAGAATTTTGTGTGATCTTAAGTTAATAAATTCCATGCAGCTTTGTTTGCTTCTCTTTAAAATAGAGATATTTGTTTCTGCCTGGTGCCCAGGACCACTAACATTCTAGATTCATTTTAAATAAAATTTAGGTCAAATCCTTTGAATTATAATATTCCAGATTTCTACTATTTAAGAAAAATCAGCAGGATGTCTACTTTCACCACCTCTATTCTACAGTTTTCTATATTTTCTAGAATATAGAATAAAATATTCTATATTTTATTTCATAGTACTGGAAGTTGTAGCCACAGCAGTCAGACAAGAATAAATAAAAGGCATTCAAATTGAAAAAAGAAATAAAGCTCTCATTATTTACAGATGACATGGTACTGTATATAGAGAACCCTAAAGATTTTATACAAAAAAAAAAAACCCTACTAGAACTGATAAATAAAATCAATTAAGTAGCAGAATAGAGAAAAAAATAAATTGGTTGCATTTTTATATACCAATGATGAACTATCAGAAAGAAAAAAAACAAGAAAACAATCCCATTTATAATTGCATCAAAAAATAAAATACCTAGGAATAAATTTAACCAAGGAGATAAAAGACCTGTACTGAGAAAATTTTAAGACACTGAAGAAAGAAATTGAAGAAGATACAAATAAATGGTAGCATATACTGTGTTTGTGGATAAAAAGAATTAACGGTGTTGAAATGTCCATACTACCTACCACAAATAGCCACAGAAATCTTGAGAAAGAACAACAATGTTGGGGAAATCACACAACTTGATAACAAATTATACTAAAAGGCTAATCATAACAGCATGGTACTGGCATAAAACATACATATAGATCAATGGAATAGAATAGAGCTCAGAAATAAAACCACTTTTTTATAGTCAATTAATCTTTGATAAAGGAGGCAAGAACATACAATGGGATAAAGACAGTCTGTTGAATAAATGCTGTTGGGAAAACTGGACAAATATATTCAAAAATGAAACTAGAAAACCTTCCTACACCATTCACAAGAATAAACACAAAATGGATTAAACACTTAAATGTAAGACTCAAAACCATAAAAACTCTAGACGAAAACATAGGCAGTAAAATTTTGGACATCTCTCCTAGCAATATTTTTTTTCCTGATCTTTCCTCTAGTAAGGGAAATAAAAGAAAAAATAAATAAATGTGACTATATCAAACTAAAAAGGTTTTGCACAGCAAAAGGCAATCAACAAAATGAAAAGACAACCTACAACATGGAAGAAGATATTCACCAATGATACATCTGATAAGGGGTTAATATCCAAAATTTATAAAGAACACATCCATTTTTAGTTTTTTGAGGAAATTCTATATTGTTTTCCTCAGTGGTTGCCCCAGTCTACATTCCCACCAACAGTGCACTAGGGTTCCCATTTCTCCTCATCTGCACCAGTACTTGTTTGCAGATTAATGATGGCCATTCTCACTGGTGTGATGTGATATCTCATTGTGGTTTTAATTTGCACCTCTCTGATGGCTAGCGATGTTGAGCATCTTTTCATATGTCTATGGGTCATTTGTATGTCCTTCTTGGAGAAGTGTTTATTCAGGTCTTTTGCCCATTTTTTAATTAGATTATGTTTAATAACGTAATCTAATAAGACTAAGCCAAGGCAGGCCATTTGTATGGAAAAGCCACTGGAAGCAGCTTGGGTTGGCCTGTAAATTGGGTGAGGCGGGACCTCAGGGAATAACCAGGGCAGGGTGAACAGCGTTAGTCTGGTTGATGGCGACTCAGATATGGCGCCCACCTGTGCCTGTAGGGGAAGGTTCAGTAAAGGCAACGTCTGTCTACGTGAAAGCTTACCCTCCAGCCCTCAAAGCCAGACAACTCAGTTTTTCTCCATATGTCCTGCTGACTTTCAAGCTACTGCCCCAGCAGTGGAAATCCAAGTAAGTGAGTCCAAGTAAATCCATATGTGGGCGTTTAAGGGGAATACCTGGATCTCCAGCAGCCCTCTGTCTCACACAGTCAAAATTCCTGATGGTTTTCACAGACAGAAGTTATGGTGACTCCTCTTCCCAGGAGTGGAGCCCTCGTCTAGGGGGTCTAGTATGGAGCTGAGGCCCCTTACTCCTCAGGGAGGATCTTTGCAGCTGAAATATTTCTCTGATTTTTAACCACCACAGGTATGTGTGGGACCAGCTCTTTCTGTGTCTCCTTTGTTTCTACTAGTCTCCATGTGGTTTCTTCTGCATATCCTTAGCTATAGGATTCTGTTCACCTAGATTTCACATGGCTCTCGATGGCGGTTCTGTAGTTTAGCTGCAACTCTGATGTTGTGGGAGGAGGCAGGTACCATATTTACCTACTCCACCATCTTGTCTAGAAGAAGCATCGTCTTAATCACCTCAAACTAGCCTCTTTATATTAGGGATCTTTGAACACAAGCAGCAGAAAACAACTCTGATTCAATTAGGCAAAGAAAAATTAATTTGATATTTATTTAGTATCCAGACAATCGATGACAATCTGAAGAGCCACAGAGAAGGAAGAGGCAGAACCAAAGCATTTGGAATAGGGGGTGAAAGTAGGAAGCATCTTCTACAAGAAGAGTATGTTGAATCTCAGAAAAAATGGATCTACAACTACTTCAGTCTCTTTGTTTCTTGAATCTTGATTCAAATCTGAGGAGGAAACATAAGAACGGCTTAGCCAAAGTCAGCTGCCTATGCTGTGCAAGTGGAAGGGACCCCTAGGTTTATTCAAATAAGCGGTGCTAATAAAGGGTCAACCCTTAAGCAGAAAATGAGAGGGCTGTTAAAAAGATCAAATGGATGTGAAGTAGGCAAGCACCCAGTGACATCTACCCCTGTCTTTGTTTTGGTTTTGAATTTATACTTGTATAGCTATCAAAATAAAACCATGAAGAAGAAATACCATTTTAATATAGTCATTAGTGTTACTTTTTAATTCATTTTGATATTTTTGCCTTGAACTCTCCAGAGCTTCCATTATGGTTATAATATTTACGTTTATATTAATTTCTTAGCACACCAGTGCTAAGTCTGTAAACCAGTCGATTCCCTATAATATTGTTTACACACTACATGCACAGTAAATTTACAATCATATGCTATTTATGTGGACTTGAAACAAACTTAATATCTATCAGTCAACTTTCTCCTGGGAGAAAGACAGGTCCCTAATTTCAGAAGCATTTAAACATTAGACTAAAGAAGATAAGAATGTAAGAATGTGAAGGAAAATGTGCAGGTTCATTCAAATAGATCAGGAATATTTTTTAGCATGTTTTAAACTTAATAGATTTCCTATCCAAACTCAACAAAAATCTTTCATGACTATTGGGCTGAATTCTAACATTTTGATTGCTTCCACAAACAAATTCAATCCAATTTAGTAAAGAGGGAGGGTTTACTGGGAAATTTTAAATAGGCAAGCTTTACTGTAATGACTGGAAAAATACTGAATGGAATAATCTTCCATTTCCCATTAAACACTAGAGCTTAGTCATAACAAAAATAGCTTTATGAAGACAAGGTATTTAGATTAATGTGTCTTATACTTGCCCAAGAAACGGGGAGATCTTCAGTATAAACAGAAATAGCAGAAAACATCCAACAGATGCATTATATGATTTTAACTGTCTCCACAAACCACAAACATTTAATTATTCACACTTGAAACAGAGTGATCAAAGGTATTATTCCATATTTGTTTTACACCAAGACTGAAGTGTTTTATTATGTGTGTTCCTTGAAGATATAGGTTATGAATTGTGAACAATTGCTATATTGGACAAGTACCCCAAATCATATGATGTAGTTTAGTGCATCACATAATTTTTAACTCATATCTCCCCAAATATCTGTGTAGAATTGATATAGCTACCTAACAATTCACATTTCAGCCATCATATAAAATTAATTTATTGAATCAGTGGGTGTGTTTCAAATTATTCTCCTCTCTCTGGCACCTGATATTGTTACTCACTCCTGTCTTCTTTCAGCTTTTTCTGCCAGCTACCACATAATCACTGGCAGCCTCTCTGGTCTATCCTCTGTTCCCTTTTCAGTCTATGCAGGTTTTATGACAGTTCTCCTGTTTCCCTATAGAATTAAGATACTAAAATCAGTCATTCTGATTTTTACCCCTCAAGAGCCAACTGCCTACCAGATGTTTCCGTTCAGATGAAACCCAGGCACCTCTGGTCTCAACACATCCACATAGAACATCTCATCATTTTCCCCGCCCCACTTCCATCTGCCAACAGCCTCGCCATCCAGACAGGAACTGAATTTATCTTTTGTACCTTCCCTCACTTTATCCTCTTATTTAATTCATCATAAAGTCCATTCAATAATACCTTCCTAATATATTTTGATCCCTTCTTTGCCCCCATTTTCTTCCTCAGGACCCTGCCTTTATTTAGGCATGATCATTTTTGACCTTGAATGTATCTTTTCATTGATTAAACCCTTTAAACATCTCCTCGAAGCCTATAGGAAACCTTTGTGTTCCCATGGGTGACTCGCGCTCTTTTCATAAGCTAGACCCCACTTGCATTTCTATCCTCAACTCTAGGAAGCCCACAGCATGTAGTTGTCACACTCACTGACCCCCTGAAAGGTAAGTTCTGTCCTGCCTCTGGTCCTGTGCTTGTTCTGTCATCTCTTCATCCAGTTCACTCATCAAAAAAAGTAGGTTTGTATTAGGCACCCTTCAATCATCCTTTGCCTGTTTTTTCCTACTAGAATTTTAAGTCTTCGTTTTCATTTCTTTAACTACAGCACCTACCACAACAACTGGTATGTATATAAATATGTTTCATATAAATACTAAAACTCTACCTAAGCAGTCTGCCTGGGTTAAATTATTTAACCTCTCTTTGCATCAGTCCCCTCTCTGGCAAAATAAGGATATATAATAGTATCTAACTTGTACTTGAGAGGAAGAAGTTAATATAAATATATATAAGGCATTTATAACCATACTTGGTACATAGTAAGTCCAAAATAAATATGTTAGATCCTATTACCGTCAGCTCTAATTATTACTGTCAGTCAGTCCTTTTCAGGCACATTTTCTGGAGATTTTCTCTGAACATGTCAAGTGTGTTTTTCAGCAGCCCCTCCAACAACCCTCATCTGATTTCCCTCCCTGTAGCAATACTAAACACCCTCAGCTTTCAGCAGCTTTCAAAATGTCTCTTCCAGAATCAGTAGCCATTTTTAACTTTCTTTTCACTGTCAACACACCACTCACTGAACACACACTTTGGCACTATAGCATAGGCGTTAGCAGAGCAGCTTCCACAGCCAGACAACTCGGGTTTGAATCTTGGCCCCTCCATTACAACTGTTTGCTGCAGGGAAAGTTATTTAGTTTCTCTATGCCTCAGTTTCCTCACTTAGCAAGAGTGTTGAAAAGAGTACTTACCTAAAAAAAATTGTAAAATTAAATGAATTAGAAGCTTTAGCATACTTAGAACATTACCTGGGAATAGCATGCTCTTCATAAATGTTGATAGGAACACAGCCAGCCAGGTGACAAAGCCCTCTCTATCAAGAAGCATCATTGCCTCAAGCACTTCTGGAACATGGTCATTTACACCAGGGTGGGCTTTCACAGTTACAACAAAAGTAGAACATAGATTTTTTTTCAGAATACATTCGAGATAGGACTTCCAAAACCCTTGTTTGACAAATGAGGAAATAAAGGTCCATATATGTGAGACTTTTTATTTTTCTTCAACTAGGCTCGTTCACAAGCTTCTGCACCAGCACCTAGTGACTGGTATTTGGCTAATGCCAGTGACGGAGCATTATTGCACAGAGAGGCACTGGCTTCCGGTGTGCACCAGACCTTCATTACACACAGGGAAATAGTCAGACTGACATAGGTACTGCTGGCCTTCCATGGCACCAAACCAACATGGCACACAGGGAGAAAGGAAGAATCAAGGGCAGTAGTGAAGAGCACAGAACCTGAGTTGACTCTTGGGGTTCAAACCCATGTTCTGCCACTTGGTAACTATCTGACCATGGACAGATAATTACATACCAAACCAGTAATTTGTTCAGAGTTAAAACAAATTAATATATAAATACCAAAAAATGCAGAACAGCATTTTGCATGGAGTAGTGCTATGCAACTTTTACAGGTTATTATTGCAAATACACAGCTACATGTACACTACTAAATTTGTTCATTTTTACGTCAAATTCATTACTGTGTATCTTGTGCTAAAATTCAATATACTATCTATCTTTCCCCCAAGTACTGTAAGATACTGGGAACTAATGACTTTGTTATTTTAAAATAAATCTTATATTCATATTTTATTAAAATGCAACTTAGTGTTTGCCTGGATAGTTCTCTTGTCTTAAGACTCTGTAAGGCATAAGTCACTTTCTAAGGTAATGGTACCAGAAGTAGCATCACCATGGAGCCAACAAAACTCACACTGCAGAGGTCCTTGGTTTTACAGGCTACTCCAAGGCTGTAGGAGTGTCTCGGAATGTGTTCACTGAGTAAATAATTTAACTTTCAAATGCTGTTTATATTGATGACCTTTTCTAAAATGATGGTACCCCAAAGTCTATAACTTTCATGTTGCCCACACCTGGATTCAGCCTTGGATAAGGCTGACATCCCTGGCATATGTGCAGGCAGGCATCACAGAAAAGCTATCCCGTGACAGTGACCCCTTCTACACTGGGCACTAGGAAAACTTTCCACTCTTTAATTTGAAGCCACGGCTGTTATTTGCAGGAAATTTCTGTCTCAAGGCCTCAGACTGAGCCCCATCATCTCTGACATAGTCACATGGCTTGTGTTTTGTGTATGTTTTCATGCTGCCCACAGATTTGGTGAGTCAATTGAAGATATGCTTTATATAGGTCAACCACATTGCAATCCTACTATCCACCCTGCCGCAGACAGTGCACGATAGCTGTTGCTTAGTTACTTTGTTATGAGGGTGATTTTGGAGTCCTCAGAAATGGTCCTATCCCTGCTAAGACTTTCACAAAATATTACTGAACCTGAGACCAAAAATTATATAATACACAAACATGTACAGGCACGCACATACATACATACAGAACTCGCTGCATTTTCCACCACCTCCCTTTGAATTCTTTGTACCCTATAGAAAAATATTCATCTACCCAAGACATTTCTATTACTGCTCCTGACACTGAAACCAGAGTCTTTGAGCTGTAAAATTAAAAACACCCACCACAAAACATTCTATGTGTTTGCAATGGAAAATGAGAGAAATCTTAGTCCACAAGCTGTTATGTATTAAATTGGAGCTGCACCTGTTTTTCTCATGCTTATACCAGGCTTTGGGGAACTCAGAATCACATGGAGGCTGCCATTGCATGACAAAGTATCATTCTCTCCTGGTTATTATCTTGCATCTGCAAATATGCTCCAGGGAAACATCAGCAATTCCATTACTGTGAAAGGTATGGGGAGATGGTTTGTGGGGAGCTGCTGGCTCCCATTCAGCTGATGGCTAGGTACTCACATTCTACAGGTCACATAGAGAGAGGTCTTACTGGGGAATGAACAAACAAAGAATTTTGTCATAACATAGGAAACAGGAGAGAAGAAACTTCCTTGACCGACATTTGCCAGCTGCCATTCCTTTAATGCTGGCGTATGGCAATGCTATGACACAGAGTGGAGCCCTGAAACTTCACCTTGTGCTGAGGAACATTTCTTGACTGTGGAAAAGAATGTGGTTTTTAACTTTTACACAGTTTCTCCTAAGCCAAGCAGCCACAAGTTAGACAACACATTATTCTCAGTGGACCAGGAACTATCAATGACCAATCATTCCATGGTTGTGTCTAATCTAAAAAATGAATCAAGAAATATTTTAAGGACTAAAGTTTTCCCTATAGTAATACTTATATTTCAGTAATTATCAGACTTTAGTAATTCTTTGTAACAAAAGAAACTTTCTAGACTTACAAAGAGAGACTAATGTGGTAGATCGGCGTAGTCGATTTTATCTAACAGCCCTCATGTGCTCCCTCACAGGTATTTTCTGGCCACCAGTCTGGAAATGTCTGCTGCCACATGCGTGCTCTGCCCTGGAGGCCCCAAGGCACTGCTACTGATGTTTTTGCAAATTCATAAATACACCAATATGAAATTATGAGGACACACAAATCCTAAATTGTTTCTGATTCAAAGTTGCTAGGAGGTCAGGAGTGTCCTTTGTATATTAAAATACGTAAAATAGTTTACTGCTCTTTAAACGCTTTCTGAGGTTTCTTTCCCCTCTTATTTGAAGAACAGTATCAAGATAAAAAGCAACAATGTCCAGGCATTACCCAGACCAATTAAACAAGAATGGAGGCGGGGGGTGGGAGTGGGATTAGTAATTATACTGTGCAACCAGGCCGCAAATCTTTATCGATATTTGTGGCCAATGTGCAACCTGGGACGGCTGCATGTTTGTTTCCCTGTATCTGTTAATGAGACAATGAGATCTATAATACACTCTTATTTTGTCTCCCAAAAAGCATTATTAGAATGTTCAAAGAACAATGTCTTGAAATTTACATGTTTATTATACGATAAGCATCACAATTGTGTTGATTTTGATAGAAGAATAGGAAAAATGTAAAATGTACATTGATTCTAGCGTAGGTTAAATACATGTGCAGAGGTAAATTCTACAGATCGATTACCCAGGTTAATGTTTATGTCCCTAAACTTAATGCCTGCTAATGTTCTTAAAGTAGTCCTCCCCACAGTTCTTCTAAATAATTTGGCCTGTGGCTTAGACATTTTCCGCCAACCACATCACTATGACTCCAGACATGGAAAAACATACTGATTTCCTCCTCAGGGGGGGAAAAGCTCTGCTTACTTTGTAAATGCTTAGTCATAGATAGAAGCTCTAAGCTGGTCAAAGAATGTTGGTTTCTATATCAGACCGAGCCCCCTCTCTGTCCTTCGCATTTGAAAAAAGGTGCAGTAGGATATACAAACAGAAAGATACGCAGGTCATTTTTTTTCCTTATCTATGTCACAATAAATTAAAAATTATTATTTTTTAAATGCTAAGAATAAGCACTCTTACTTTTGGCTTTACTCTGCTAGAGGCACAACTTTATCACAAGCAATTTAATGGCAATTTCATCTGGGCTTTTTTATACTAAGAGGGGCCTTTGGTGCTTAGCTACTCACTTCCACACCAGCCTTTGGAAATCACCAACTTGCTTTGTAATAGGTGACCGACCTCACCTTCTTGACAATACCTTATTGAACTAGGGAGAGAAGCTGACCCACAGGCAGCTATCATAGGCCATTGGCTGGTATGCCCATTAACTGGGACACATTATACTAGACTGAGACAAGACACCCAATTGGGATCTGGGAGGCACTTTACATTTTACATGTAAAATTACATGAATTCTTTCATTGTTCCTCAGTCATTAAGCCATCTCTGATTGGCTGGCTTTCTGTGATTTTCTATACTACAAAGAAATTTGCTGGCCCTGATGTACTCATCTCCCTCTGTCCTCTTGCATTTTTCGTTGTGAATTAATAAAATGTCATGCACAAAGGTAAGCAAGTCTATCGTCTGAGAGAAAGATCAAAGCTTAGTGCACTGACTATGGAAAGTCACGTTGCAGAAAACTACACCCATCCACCTGCAGAGCAGTGCCTTGTTCCACTTCGAATGTCCAAAAAACTACCAGATGCCGCTGTTCTGCTACTCCGTAAGCCATACAAGACTCTAGAGACCCTTGCTATTCAAAGTGGAGTTTTCAGTCCAGTCGCCTTACGTTGGGGCTTGTTAGAAATGCAGAATCTCAGGCCTTACTCAAGACCGGTGGATCAGAATCTTTATTTTGACTTCAGTGATTTTGTGCACAGTAAAATTTGAGAAGTACTGCTCTGGGACCAGTAATTGTCAAAGGGCCAGCAGCATTGCCATCATCTGGGAACTTGCTGGAACTGGAAATTCTTGGACTCTAGCCCAGTTCTATTGAATCAGAATCTCTGTGTCTGGGGCCCAGCAATCTGTATTTTAACAAGTCTTTCAGATCATTCTGACTCAGGATGAAGTTTGGGAATCGCTCCTCTAGAGCAGTGGTTCCCAAACTTTACTACACATTAAAATCACCAGGAGAGCTTTTAAAATGCCTGATAACTATATCAGATGTTACAAATTAAATCAGAATGCCTGGGGATGAGAAACAGATCATTAATTTTTAAAGGTCCCAGGTGATTCCAATGGGAAACAAAGGAACCAATGCTTATCCTGTAATAAATTCACCAAGATCAATGGCAACACTAGCAGAGCTTCTCTATTTTATACTCATGTTGGAATCACCTGGTAGATGCCCACTCCCATTCCCAGAGATACTGTTTTAGTTATTCTGAGAATCAGCGTTATTTTATCCTTTTTATTACTTTTTTTTAATTTACAAAAAGAAAAGCCTCACTATTATGACATACTATTCTATGGAGCTTGACAGTACATAAAGTCATATTTCCACTTCCAGAGTTGTTAATCCAGAATAGTTTCATCATCCACAAAACTTCCCCTGCAGCCCTTCAGCCCCTGAAATGGCTGATATGTCGTGTTTCAGTTAGGGTAATTAATTGATTCCTTCTTCATCTGTGTTCAGTCTACTGATGAGCCAGTCAAAGGCACTGTACATCTGTTACTGTGTCCAGCATCTAGCATTTCCACTTGTTTAACATCTCTGCTGAAAGTTTACATCTGGTTTTGCATGCTCTCCAACTTTTCCATTAGAGCTTTTCATAGAGCACACATTACTTTAGATTCTGTGCCCAATAGTTTTGACATCTGTGTCATACATAACAGTGGATATTTTTATTGTTTTGTTTCTTGGCATTGTGTTTTTATCTTCTTGCCTCTTTTATGCAACATGCTTTTTGTTTGTTTGTTTGTTTAAAATGGCCTGCTGTGAAAGATAATAGAGTCAGAGGTAAATAGGTTTTATGCCTGGAAATGGGTACTTCTTTCCTTAGTGTGAAGTTTGCTTTTATAAAGCCACAGATTAGCCCAGGTTCAAAGTTTGCTGTTGCTATGCTTACCCTCGGTGAACTATATGCTTAAAATTTCCCTAGTAGTAACTTGGAGAGGGGAGGGGACCTGGTTTTCCAGAAGGTTCTTCAGTACCGGCCCACCATCAGCTTTAAGTTTTCCCTATACATTATACCTCAGAGTGGGTCTGTCTGCATGTTCTTGTAACACTCCCAGAAGTATTCCAGCCTCATGTGTCACTGGACCTTGTCGACCTGTTGATGGAAGGCATGGAGAAGGTTTCTATTTTGTTCTACCCAGGACTCAGTCTGAGGAAGGCGGTGTCCCTGGGTCTTAGGAGCGTGGGCTTCCCAGCGTTCCCTCTTTATGCCCGGCTATTCTTGCCCCTGTGATAACACATGTTTTTCTGTTCTCTTCCCCTATCTGTGATGCGTTTTCACCAGTAACTTAAGGCACATTAAGACTCTTTTCCATAAGAGACAAGAGAGAGGAGCCCAGGTGGAATTTTGTGCAGTCACATAGCAGACGTCCCCTCCCCCAGGCTCTCACCATCAGGAACACCCCATCAGAACCTTTTCCAATCTTTCTGGACCTGTTGGGATCTGTGGTGAAGGACATGCAAGGAAGTGAGATCGCCCCCTCTGTCTGTGGCCCTCAGGGGCTCCTAGTGTCTTCCCAGCTTACACTCATCCTCCACCATTTGCTATTAATTCTACCTTAATCCTCCTTACTTGTATCTTCCTACTACATCTGCCCCTGGTAGGAAAAGGTTCAGATCATCTCTATCCCTGACAGCATCTGTCTTTTTTTATATTTTGGGCTGGCTGTTGCCCTGCAAACTCAATGTTCTGATCAGTTCAGAAAAACCATGAGCTTGCAATATGGTTTTTTTGTTGTTGTTGTTATTGTAAGGATGTGTGTGACACCCTCCCCAGCTCTTTACAATCCAAAGCAGAAACCAAAAGTATGGAAATTGGAATTTTAAAAGCATCCCTGGTGATTTTAATGTGCACCCAAGGTTAAGGACCGCTGCCTTTTAGGGGTAATTTTTGAAGCCAGCTAGATTTCTCCAGTCAGAACGCTTTGCCCTGCCCTTTGCTGGTCATGCTATACCACCCAAAATAGTTACAGAAGATGCTGTTTGGCCAAAGGCAGGTTAATTAATGGCACTAAATTAATCTGCTCCCTAGTGTTTTCTCCCTATCTTATAATCTATGCTTTCCATAACGCTTATCAACTTGATTTTATTACAATGACATTTTTAGTGTTGTTGCTAAACTAAATAGATTTCTAGCAGAAAGAAAGAGAAGGAAGGGATGGAGGGAGGCCAAAGAGGGGAAAGAGAACACTAAATGAAAGCGTAGTAACTCCACATAAACTTCTTCATTTTTCAAATCAGATCATGATCAAGCATGCAATGAAGGGAAATGGAAAACATATATATGAAGTCATCAGCTTGGCACATATTACAACAGAAGAAGAAATATACACATGTATATATGGCTTCCCAAGTCCAAATATTTGGGGTAAAATAAGAAATCACCAACTACAGAGAATTATACATTTAACAGCACTTACAGAAAAGTTAAAAGGTAGTAAGAATTGCATTATTTGAGGGGAAAAAACTGAAAGCCAAAAGAATAAATGATCACTTAAAACTTTCCTTAAACTGTTCTGAACAGTAACTTTCACAGGTAGAATTTTCAGTGTTTGCATCGCTTCTCTCTTGGAAGGGAGAAACATTTTACTTTGTTTTCCACAGAGACGACTTTGTAAAAATTACTAAAATTTCTCTTGGCTTTATTCTTTTAGGATTTATATTACTGCATTAAAGATACTATTTTCTAATGTACTGATATCCTCCAGCTACAGAAACTGTTCAGGTTCTTCAAACTTTACGTATCTAACAAAGAGACAATTTTCACACCAGTAATGTAGGAACACTAAAGATACTAAAGAATTACAAAATGAAGGTCATTTGGCCTCTTCTGACTTTTATCTACTTTGCTTCTAGCCCTACTCCTCTTATTCCAACCCAGAAACACATACACTCACATGCATGGCTACACCTGTTTAATTACAGATAACTGATTTATAAACATTCAAAAGTGAAATGTAACATCTAACTTTATATCCATTGCACTTGCTGACTCCTGGATACTATTCTATTTTCACATTCCAGGGATACACCCAATTATGCAGATCTAAGCATATTTATAGCAAAAAAGAAGTGCTAAATTCTGCAACATGTTTTCTTCAGTTCCAGTTTCAACAAGCCTCATTTTCACCTCACCAGCTAGTCACATGCTTGTTATTGACTATTATAAAATTTAAATTCAATAATTGCTAAAACTGTAATCTAGGCTGGTTGAATACCAGGAGTCACTGATGTAGTAACAGATTAAAATAGGCCCCCCAATTAAGAAAACATTATAAATTACATTTGTTAAAAACAGCACCTTTAGTGGGTTTATGTTTTAGCTGATACCAACAACCGCCAGACAATATGCGCGTCAATGAACCCAAAAAAGAATCATTGTCAATTAGTGCTTTACAATCTGCGAGCAATTTGGAAACAGGTTTCCAAATGTGGAGAAGAACACTAAAAACATTCAAGGAAGTACTGATGAAGAAACCCCAGGGTATGTAGGCTACTGTTGGGTATTTACCACTATTATCTGACAATCCCAGGTCAGAGAGAAATGGACTTTCATGTGAAGATACCCACACAGCATTTCTGTTGACTAAAATTTCACTAGTTTGTATTAAGGAGGATTTATTAGGTAAGAAGAAATAAAAATACATTTACCCAAAAGATGTGTACATGAACACACATGCCTCCTTTTCCTCCTGCACGCAGGCAGCTGTGACCGCCGACCACACCCTGGAAATCAGAGTGCATCTAAAGTTTCCCAGGTCACCACAAAAGTTTACATAAAAAGACAATCCAGTCTAGCTCAAGTTGGTAGATTCAGGTCATTCCAGGTTTTCTTGGAGATTCACAGGGGAGAGATATTGTAATAATATTGAGCTTTGAAAAAGGATACTAGGAGCATATAGAATAGTGTTCTGCAGCCCACCCATGCTAGATCCAGGGAACACGTTGTAGAGTTCTTCTCAACTGTGCATTGATAGTCTGAAATTAGCTGTAACAGAAACATTTAGAATATAGAAATTAATGTGTGCTAGAAATCAGACTTTGTTTATTCTCCCAAAGAGCTAGTTTATCAGCACACTTCAGGAATAAAAGTGTACAGTCAAAATGATATGAATTTCAATAGAAATTTTGCAGTAATGCTACATAATTATGTTAAAGCTACAGAAGCGATTACACTATGAAATAATCAATCTCATTTGTAAAGTAGCTATTCATTAGGTCAATTTAACCTGATATCCAGAGACCAAATCTTACTCTTATTGTTTCAAAATAACACAATTCCCATGGATGAAAGTGCTTCAAAAAAAAAAAAAAGCCATATTTGCTAATCAACAGGTTGATAGTTTCAATGGTATGAATGTTTTTACCCCCTCCCCCAAAATTCACATGTTGAAATCCTAACCTCCGAGGTGATGGATGGTACCAGGAGATGGAGCTTTTGGGAGGGCCTCAGGTCATGAGAATGGAATCTTCATTAGTCGCTTTCACTTTCTTTATAAAAAAGATTTCACAGGGATCTCCAGCCCCTTCCACCATATGAAGACACAGCAAGAGACACAGGCTATGGCCCAGGCAGAAGACTCTCACCAGCCCAACCTAGCACCCTGATGCTGGACTTCCAGGCTTCAGAATTGTGAGAAATAAATTTCTGTTGTTTACAAGCTGCCCAGTCTCTGATGTGCTGTTCTGGCAGCCCAAACGGACTAAGACAGGAACAATTTTGAATGAGAAACATGAAGATACCTAAAATGGTAGAGAAACTCAGTCCATTTCAGTTGCTTTCTTTTTCCTACACATGAAGCACATTTTCTTCTTTCCAAATAAAAACACTGTTTTTTGGCTGGAAGTACTAAACTATAAACCAGAAGGCCAAAAAAATTGTGGTTCAAATGAGAAAGTCTGGAAAAGCAGCCTAAATGAGCACGGTGTGTTTTCCTTACATGTGATGATAGGAACTTCAAGTTCATCCTCATATTTTCACTTTCTAGGCCAATACAATATTGCAACCTCTATTTTTCTTGATTCCTATTCTAAGTTGACCTCAAGGTGACTGGAGAAATCTTGGTAGCCTATAATAGAAGTTATATATAATGTTCAGAAGTAAGAAGCATTTGTAAAGGTTACCCTGTGCTCAATCTTTCCAATAATGTACCAGATGTAATACGGGAAAAGAAATCCAGACATTATAAAAACCTGCTAGAAAAAGTCAGCCTTAGTCATAGAGAAATTCACGTGCTTCAACCAGGCAGCAATGGAAATCAAAGTGTACTGGAAATGAAATATTGCAGTTTCTTTTTATGAAATCCAGAAAAGTTTCACACTTTCAATATTTGGAATGTGGCAATTAATCAAGATTAACATGGATAATTTCAGTTCATGAAGGCTGTATAAAAAAATCGAAATCATTACAAAAAAGAAGGTTTTTGAAAGTTCAAATTTTGGCCTTAAAATATAATTATCAACATGACAGTAAATGCTGTGACACAACAATTTTTCAAAGCAAATCATTTAGAAATTATTTTAATTGCTGCAAATCTTTGTCATACCTGAAATAATTATATAAAAAGAATACCTTTTAATAGCATATTTCACATATCAGAAGCATGTTGAGATAAATCATGAAGTGAGTAATTCGATTCTGTCAAATGAACACATCTAAGACAAATTTAATAAAGTAAATAGTTAACCTTAAAAATGCATGTGAAGTTTTTGGGTATTATAATTAAAAAAACATTTTATTTAAATTTCCAAACTTGAGCATGCTGCTGTACAAAGTAGGAGTAGGGAAAAGTGAGGTCTCTATTTTACACCCATGTTTCCTCCTTGTAGGCATTCCTACTTGTTGATGTCAACATTTGGAAAGGAGCTCATGTAAAGTTTCTTTTGAAATGCAGTGACTTCCGTGTATAGGCCAGCCACCTCACTAGACTGTTCTGGATACTGCGCATGCCTGGACCCTGTCCATACATGTCAGTCAGGGAAAGACACAAGCAGCAAAAATCCTCGTCTAGCCATGGATGAAGAAGAGACTGCAAAATACATTGTGGTTTGCAAACTACATCGTGCTTAGATGTTGGGGAGTGAAAGAATATGTATATTTTTATTTAAACAGACTTTAAGATACTATTTTCTAGGGCCAATACCTGGATGGTTTTAACAATACAAAGCCCCAGTTTCCCCTTTTTTGCTATATTTACTCATATGTTAGGAAAATAAAAAATTATACTGTCAAAGAATTTATTTTAGAGAGATGCAGTGAGCAAAAAGGGTTGTGTAAGGCCTTTGAACATTCCTCCATGAAAGTAATGCTGGACTGCTAAAATTATGTCAGAACTTTGGAAAGTAATCAAAGGCTTGCAGCAATCGGGGACTATTTACTCAAGAAATGTGGCTGAATATCAGTAATAAGAGCTAGTTTTGTGGCTAACTTGACCTGTTCCCATCCCACTCTCCAGCCTTATGTAGCCTGAAAACTCAACAGCTCACAGTTACAGTGAAAGCTAACAGAATAAAGCAATACAGGGTTGGAACATTTTCAAAACTTCATACTCAGAGAACTATGAATCTTTGGAAGTCTCCACTTGCAAAGTTTTTTTTATTTGACCTGAATCTGAGCTTACCCTATGCAAAAAGGATTTTCCCCAAAGAAGTTTACCAAAAACTTTAGAGGCAATCATATTACTCTGTGACTACCTAAGACAATGAATAAAAGTTGGGGCAAAATATAAGCTATGCAAAAAACTTAGAAGGAAAATCTAGAGAATAAGATGTTCTTAAGAGCTTTGAAAAACTGTGATGTATTCATGTTAATATAGATGTATATGTAAATATGGAGGGCTGTGAGAACACCCAGGGCTGTGCAGATGGTCAGAAAAGACATGAAAAGGCCCAAGGCTAACACTTCAGGTTACACCTGAGGCTCTGGGAAGGCAATAGGTGAAGACTAACACAAAGTTATCAACTTTATGGCTGAGTGCGGAAAGTATGTCCCCTTGGCAAAAACTGTACTTGTATTCTATTAAAATTAAGTTGGTATTCATCTAGACTATATATTATGAAAAACACTAATTCAACATATATAGTAGAAAATATTAAGAGATTTAAAATGGTACACTAAAAAATTTTTTTATTTGAGAGGGGAAAAAAGGTAGTAATGGCATGCGAGAGGCACAAGAACACATAAGACATATGAAAAATAAATAGCCAAGTGGTAGATAAAAATCTTTATCTGATATTACCTTTCCCTTAATTACATGGGCTAAACAGTTTAATCTCTAGCTCATAGCTTTATATAAAAGTTAACCCTAAATGACTCAACAACCCAAATATAAGTGCTAAATCTACAAAAATCATAAAAGAAAACAGAAGTATCAATTTTCATGATCTTGAATTAGGCAGTAATTTGTTAGATATGTCACCTAAAACACAGGGACAGAAGGAAAAATAGATAAATTGAACTTTATCAAAGTTAAATACCTTTGATCATAAAAGACTTCTATCAAGAAATTGGAAAGACAATCCACTAAATGGGAGAAAATATTTGAAAAAGTCTGACGTGCCGATTATCTAAAGAACTCTTTCAAATTAAGAATAACAAGAAATATAATCCAATTTTTAAATGATCAAAGAATTTAAATAGACTTTTCTACAAAGAAAATTTACGAATGGCCAATAAGCACTGAAATGCTTAGCTTTATCATTATTAGGTACATGCAAACCCAAACCACAATGAGACACACTTTTATACCCTCTAGGATAACTATAATTTTTTTTTTTAAATAAGAAAAATTGTGGTGAGGATGTGAAGTCATTGGATGTGTTATACATTGCTTGAGGGATATAAAACTGTACAGCTGCTTTGGAAAATAGTTTGTTAGTTCCTCAAAAATGTTAATCATGGAGTTACCATATGACCCTGCAATTCCACCCTTAGTTATATATACCCAAGAGAATTGAAAACATATGCCCACACAAAAACATGTACACAAGTGTTTGTGGTAGCATTATTCATAATGGGCAAAAAATGTAAACAATGCTAATGTCCATTAACTGATTAACATATAACAAAATGTGGTACATTCATGCAATGGAATAATATGCAGCCATAAGAGGAATGATGTACTGATACTTGCCACAACATGATGAACCTTGAAAATGTTGTGCTAAGTGGAAGGAATGAGACACAAAAGGTCACATAGAGTATAGTTTCGTTTATTTGAAATGAGCAGAAAAAGCAAATCAGAAAAGTAGAAAGAAAATAAACTGGAGCTGTCTAGCATGAGTGAGTTGGGTGGGGACTTAGAAAGTGACTAATAATGGGTACAGTGTTTCTTGTAACAGAGACAAAAATGTTCTAAAATTAGGTTTTGGTTATGGTTGCATAACTTTGTGGATCTACTAGAACACATTGAATTATATGTTTTAAATTGATTAATTTATAGCATATGAATTATGTTTCAAAAAAGACTTAAAACTTTAATTAAGGAATTAAAATAATATTTCTAATGTGAAAAGGGAAATGAAATATGACTAAGTATCAAAACAGAAGGTGCTATAAAGAATATGTAAACTTACTCTAGAGAGAACTAGAATGAGATTCAAGTAACTAATCCTAATCCTTAGGTTGAACAATTTTCTTGAGGTCAGGTAAAGGATCTATTATTTCCAGGAGGTAATTTAGGTTTTTAGATCCTTTTCCCAATGAAGGGTTATGTGATCTATCAACTTTGATCTCCTTTGGTAGACTGGAATCAAGAACATTGACAATGAGGGAAGTTGTCCAAGTCAAATTCCAAACTGTACTACAAGGTTAAACTGCAGTCATCTATGTTACTTCTGCACAAGCATGGCTACAGTCCAGCTACTTGTGGGGAATGAAGTAACTATTTCAGGAACTCAGGATGTCTGGCTTAGCTTTCTCTAGCATATTTTGTGTTTGCTGTAGGTGCCTTCAAAAAACTTCCTCATTTCCAACTATCTGCCTGCCTCAATAAGACATGAAAATTCCTTCCAATTCCGTATCTTTTCCCACAGGATTGAAAATAACATATTTAGAATGAAAATTTACACAAATAAATTAGAGCCACTGAGTTCTTTTAGAAACATTTCAAGGAAGATCTTAGTTTCAAGTTAACGTAAATACTATTTTAGTTGGAGTGTTTTTTATGATATTTAATATCAATAATGACATCCACCTCAATCACTAATTAAACAATCTTTTACACTTTTCTTTCTCAACAAAATAAACAGTCTTCCCAAGGAGAAGTTTATCATAACTGTCCTGAGTTTTTCCCTAAGCATCATCTACTTGACATTTTCAAAAGAGTTGCCAAGTACAAAACTTACTGGAAAATTATATGCCACAAGTTTGATGCTGGTTGTTTAAATGTTGATGTTAAAGACATTTTGTATAATCTTTTTTTTTCTATATTTCTAAATTTGCTGAAATGAACATAAAAATGTAAATATCAAAAGTAAAAATAAGTAAACTTTAAGCAGTTACATGGGAGTCACTGATTTTCAGAGTCAATTTAACATTAATAGCCTGAAAGAGTCTGTATTGATTTTTTTTCAATTTTTTATTGTTGTAGAGTTACAGCTGTCCCACCTTTTCCCCACTGCTCATCCCTACCCCAGGCCTCCCACTCCCACAGTCAATCCCCCCCATTGCCCGTGCCCATGAGTCTTCTATTCATGTTCCTTTGCTTGACCCTTCCCCTTCTTTCCCCCATTATCCCCCTTCCTCCTCCCCTCTGGTCACTGTCAGTTTGTTCTTTATTTCCAAGTCTCTATTTTGCTCTTTTGTTTTGTTGATTAGATCCCACTTACAGGTGGTATGTGTCTTTCAGCACCTGGTTTATTTCATTTAGCATAATGCTCTCCAGTTCCATCCATGCTGTCACGAAAGGTAGGAGTTCTTTCTTTCTTTTGGCTGCATTGATTTTTCTTAAAAAAGAAATAAAGTTCAACAAGTCACGTTTATTAGGGACAAAAATATTCAGAGTGAGTGACAATATATTTAAGAAATGGCAATTTATTATCATGTTTTCAAAATACACATAAATCATTGGTATAAAATGCTTGCATAATATTTTCAATACCAACACAATGAAAATATTTTCTAATACAATGTCCTGAAGTAGAAGCAATACAATTTTGTCCACCTCCATTACTTTATAATTTAGCAAACTAAAAAAGAAGTTAATATTACACATAATCCTCTCTTTGCACAGCACTGAAGGAAGTGAGACTACTGCACACCATGGAACTATGTAAATTGAGGACAGAGTTCTCGTAACATACATTTCCATTAATATGCAAAAGTGAAGATTGACTATGCTAGTTTAACTGGTAGATTTCATAATAATTAAAATTCAAAGACTATAATCACTTATATGATCTGAGTGAGCTGATTCAAATATTGCTTTCTCATAAGCTCTGATTCTGAGACAGTTTTGCTAAACTGGTTTAAGGGTCTTGAAAAATTAACCCATTCAGAGATTCACTCCAACATAACCTTGTACCTTAACCTTGAAAAATTATATACTTTTTAAATCTCCAGTATGAGTGTGGCTTTGTACAAATACACACATATATTTTATTTTATTTTATTTCAGTTTTATATGGTATTCAGAGAAAGTTTTTGTTGGGAATTCAGTCATAGTAATTTTTAGGTAAAGTTTTTGAGGAGTCAAATTTCCATGATCACATATAAATATTAATGTTATTTTATGATACTTGATCTTTGAGTGATATGCTTTTAATAAATTTATACAAAGAAGCAGAGATAGCCAGATAATATTTCTGAGATCTTATTGTACCAGACAGAAATGTCAAAACATGTTAATAGCATCAATCAGGACTCACCAAGTATGTGATATTTCACTTTTTAAAACATGAACATTCTTCATAGTGAGTTATTAAAATGTCATCATCATTTCTCCTTGCAGATTCTTGCTATTTCATTCAGCTCACAGGAGAATTAAACCAAGCAAAATTAACTATGCAAAAACTTTCTGCATCATTTGATACTTCAAACTGGAGGTAACAAGGGTAAATAATGGTGAATGGATATGATATGAAGTGCAGACTTCTCAAGCACTTCCCTGGTGAGAATCCCTTGCTTTCCCCCTACCAGGGTTACCATTATCCTGTCATTGATATCACAGTGAGTTTGTTTTCAACTTTATATAAAAGAATCACATATTATTCACTATTTTTTTCAATCTTGTTTCATTGTTATGTATGTTATGTTGATGTTGCTTCAACAGCAGCAGTTCTTCATTGTAAGCAGGATACGAGTGTATGAGTATACAACGTATGTGGTATTCAGCTAAGAATAGACATTTGTGCTGATGCCAGTTTCTTATGCATTATGAGCAGCACCATTACAAACACCTCTTGATAAAAATAAGCATTCATTTTGTTTGCTGTGTGCACAGTAGTAGCCATGTTGGGTCACAGGGGTATGAATGTTTACCTTTAGCAGATACTGCCAGGTTTCCAACATAGTTGTACCTATTTACATTCACACCAGCAACATATGAAGGGTCCAGTTGCTCCTCATATTTGCCTAGATCTTCTTTTTTGAGGAGGGTCCTTATATATTTTTTCTTTTTATTGAATTTGTTGGGGTAACGCTGCTTAACAAAATTATATTGGTTTCAGGTGCACAATTCTACAAGACGTCATCTGTACATTGTATTACGTCTTCACCATCCTAGTCAAGTTGCCATCAATCATTATTTGTCCCTCTTTTTACCCTCCTCTTCCACCTCCACCACCTCTACCCAACAATCACCATACTGTTGTCCATGTCTATGAGGTTTTTGTCTTTTTATTTCTTGTTTGCTCTATCCCTCCCGCCCAACAGCAGCCACCACCACCTATCTGCCCCAACAGCTGTCAGCCTGCCCTCTGTCTACGGATCTGTCTCTATTTTGCTTACTAGTACATTTTGTTCATTATACTCCACATATGAGTGAAATCATATGGTAATTGTGTTTCTCTAACTGGTTTATTTCACTTAAGCATAGTGCTCTCCAGGTCCGTCCATGCTGTCACAAAAGGTAAGAGTTTCTTCTTTTATATGACCCAGTAGTATTCCATTGTGTAAATATACCATGGCTGTTTTATTCCCTCTTCTACTGATGGACACTTAGGCTATTTTCAAATCTTGGTTATTATCAATAACACTACAATAAACATAGAGATAGATATATTCTTTCAAATTAGTGTTTTGAGTTTCTTCAAATAAAATTCCAGAAGTGGAAGAGCTGGGTCATAAAGCAGTTTGATTTTTAATTTTTAGAGGTAACTCCATTCCGCTTTCCACAGTGGCTGCACCAATCTGCATTTCCATGAACACTACAAAAGATTTCCCTTTTCTCCACATCCTCACCAGCACTTGTTGTTTGTAGATTTATTAATGATGGTCATTCTGACCAATGTGAGGTGATATCACACTGTGGTTTTAATTTTCATTTCTCTGATGATTAGTTATGTTATGATGATGAGAACATCTTTTGTTACGTCTATTGGCCATCTGTATGTTCTATTTGGAGGCATGTCTACTCAATAAATAGTGTTGAGAGATTGGACAGATACATGCAAAAAAAATGAAGCTAGACCACCTTCTTACACCACACACAAGAATAAACTCAAAATGGATCAAAGACTAAATGTTAGACTCAAAACCATAAAAATCATTAAAAAAAGTTATATCTATTTTGTTCCATCAGTTAATTTGTTTACCCTTGCACATATAGCGCATTGTATTAATCACTGTAGCTTAAAATAATCTCAATTGCTGGAACTTTAAAAATATTTCTTTGGATATTTCATATCTTTTGATTTTCTTTATAAGTTTTAGAAATAACTAGCCAACTTTCACAATAAAAGAAATACTAGAGTTTTGATTAAGATCTTATGCAGAGTGGGTAGAAATGACATCTTTACAAAAATGAGCCTTCCATTCAATAAATATGGTGCTTAGTTTAAAATTAGCTTTTATTTTATAATCGTCATTATTTTATGAACAATATATTTGATATTGTTACCAATGCCCTTACTAAACTCCATTATTTCTTCCACTAGTTTGTAGGTTTTGCACAAATGCATGTATCTTCAAATAATGACAGCTTTCTCCTTACTTTCAATATTTTATTTTTCTTTCTTTTAAATTGAATCTCCATTTTATAATTTATTGGGTTCTTATTGATTAATAAAATTATAAAGGTTTCAAGTGTACAATTCTATAATACATCACTGTATATTGTATTGTGTGTTTACTACACAAAGTCAAGTCTCCTTCCATCACCATTTATTCCCCCTTTACTTTTTTCTATCTCCCCCCACCTCAATTTTCCTGTGGTAATCACCATAATGTTGTCTGACTCTTATAGTACTTTTTTTTTAATCGTTTCACCTTTTTTACCCAAACATCCAACTGTGGAGGGAGTCAGGGCCGACACCAAGGATGAAGTGAAATGTTATCTGCCCTGCTACAGGTGCTGAGACGCTGTCTGCCCTGACTAATGCTGTAAATGTTTCTCTCCCGCTTCTGTAAGCCCCTTTGTGCCAAATCTATACTACGACTCCCAATACCCTCCCCTGCTTAGCCCTGCATAAAAGGAATGCGGGGCTATTGTTCTGGGCTCAGAATTTGGAGTTTGTCTCCTCTGGGCCCGTGCACGTAAATAAAGATCGTGCTCCTTACCCCTCAGTGTCTGGTCGCTTCATTTTTCTGTAACATTTGGTTCCCTGACCGGGAAGCGACCTTACATACATTCGGGCCGATTTGCCGCCGGCTGGGCAGGGTGGGACGGACGCCCGGCGGCCCGGCTGGGGACCAGGGAAGCGCGTGCCCTGAGATTTCTCAGGCCCTGACCGGTCGGGACTCTGGACTCCACTCCGCAACTCCCACCGGGAAGTGAGGGCTTCAGAGCACGATCTATCGGAAGGCGCCGCATCAGTAAGTGCCCCGGGGACCAGACC